>PVIH01005963.1:0-117050 GCA_004025045.1 Sigmodon hispidus | reverse complement strand
TCTATTCAATACAGTACTCAAATGCTAGACAAGGCTGTCCACTCTCCCCATATCTATTCAATACAGTACTCAAATGCTAGACAAGGCTGTCCACTCTCCCCATGTCTATTCAATACCGCACTCAAAGTTCTAGCTAGAGCAATAAAAGAAAAGGAGATCAAGAAGATACAAATTGGGGGGCTGGAGAGATGGCTCAGCGGTTAAGAGCACCGTCTGCTCTTCCAGAGGACCGGAGTTCGAGTCCCAGCACCCACATGGCAGCTCACAACTGTCTGTAGTTTCAGTTCCAGGCAAACACCAAGGCAAATAATTAAATAAATAAATAAAAGTGTTTAAAAAAAAAAAAAAAAAAAAAAAAGAAGATACAAATTGGAAAGAAAGAAGTCAAACTTTTATTATTTGCAGATGGTATGATAGTATACATTTGACCCCAAAAATTCTACCAGGGAGCTCCTATCGCTGATAAATACCTTTAGCACTGTGGCCAGGTACAAGAAGTGTACTATCAAATAAGTGAAAGACTTGTATGACAAGAACTTCAAGTCATTGAAGAAAAACTGAAGAAAAATTTCCAGAAAATGGAAAGATCTCCCATGCTCTTAAATAGTTAGGATCAACATAGTAAAAATGGCAATCTTATCAAAAGCAATTTACAGTATCAATGCAATTCCCATCAAAATCCCAACACAATTCTTTACAGACCTCGAAAGAATAATACTTCATATGGAAAAACAAAAAACCCAGGATTGCCAAAAACAATCCTGTTCAGTAAAAGAACTTCTGGAGGCACCACCACCCCTGATTGAAGCTCTACTATAGAGCTACAGCAATAACATCTTAGTATTGACATAACAACAGACACATAGATCAGTGGAATAGAATTGAAGACCTTGACATTAATCCACATATCTACAAACACCTGATTTTTGACAATGAATTCAAAAATATATAATGGAAAAAAGAAAGCATCTTCAACAAATGGTGTTGGCATAACTGGATGTCAGCATGTAGAAGAATGCAAATAGATCCATATCTATCACCCTGCACAGAACTCAAGTCCAAGTGAATCAAAGATCTCAACATAAATCCAGTTACATTGAACCTGATAAAAAAGAAAGTCAGAAATAGTCTTGAACACACTGACACAGGAGACCACTCCCTAAATATAACACCAGCAGCACAGAACCGAGAGCTACACCTAATAAATGGAAACTCCTGAAACTGAGAAGCTTCTACAAGGCAAAGAACATAGTCAATAAGACAAAATGACAGCCTACGAATGAGAAAAGGTCTTCACCAATTGCACATCTGACAGAGGGATGATCTCTAAAATACATAGAGAACTTAAGAAACTAGAGCTCAAAAAAAAGCAAATAATCAAATTAAAAAATGGAATACAGATCTAAACAAGAATTCTCAACAGAAAAATCTCAAATGCCAAAAGACACTTAAAGAATTGCTCGGGGCTGGAGAGATGGCTCAGTGGTTAAGAGCACTGTCTGCTCTTCCGAGGACCCGGGTTCCATTCCCAGCACCCACATGGCACCTAACAACTGTCTGTAGTTCCAGTTCCAGGCAAACACCAAGGCAAATAATTAAATAAATAAATTTTTTTTTTTTTAAAGAAAAGAATTGCTCAACATCTTTAGTCATCAGGGAAATGAAAATCAAAACAACTCTGAGATAACATCCTACATCTGTCAGAATGGCTAAGATCAAAAGCAATGATGACAGCCTATGCTGGAGGGGATGTGGAGTAAGGAGAACACTCCTGCATTGCTGGTGGGAGTGTAAACTTGTACAGCCACTTTGGATATCAGCATGGCCATTTCTCAGAAAACTGGAAATCAATCTATCTCCTAATCCAGCAATATTACTCTGGGCATATACCCAAAGGATGTGCATTCATACCACAAGGGCATTTGCTCAACTATGTTCATAGCAATATTATTTGTAATAGCCAGAACCAGGAAACAAGCCTAAATGTCCTCCAACTGAAAAAAAGAAGAGAAAAAGTGGTACATTTACACAATGGAGTACTGCTCAAGAGTTAAAGAGAATGGCACCCTGAGAACTGAAAGCAAATGGGTGAGAGGACAAAGCCTCGCTCGTCCTGAGTGAGGTCCAGCCCCAGAGTGTGTGCTCTCTCCTAAGTGGGTAACAGACAGAAAGCAAAGGGTAACAGGCCAGAATCTACAACCCTCGTCCTGAGTGAGGCCCAGCCCCAGAGTGTGTGCTCTCTCCTAAGTGGATGACAGACAGAAAGCAAAGGGTAACAGGCCAGAATCTACAACCCCAGAGAAGCTAGGTAACAAGAAGGACTCTACAAGGGACATACATCCATGGATCCCCTGGGAAGGAGAGCTAGATGAGATCCCCAGTAAACTGGGAACACAGAGGGGAGGGAGGAAAAGGGGGAGTGGGAAGAGACATGGGGGATGGGATGGTTGAATTGGGAGCGGGACAGTGAGCGAGAACAACAAAATAGATAAATAGATACCTTGATAGAGGGAGCCATTGTGGGGTTAGGGAGAAAGCTGGTCCCACAAACATGACCCCAGCTAAGACTCCAAGCAATAGTGGAGCCTTACCCTTACACCCAAAAATCCACAGAACATTTATCATCAACATATACATGGGTCTCAGGCCTGAACTCTCAGGATGACGAGCCTTACTTAGTGTGATACCAAGGAGCACATGTGGAACTGCACCCTATGGCATCATCCCATAAATTTAGGACACTCTTCAGTCTCCTGCTCTTCCCCACATAGCTGAAGTTTCAACAACAGGTGCAGGCAGGATGACAGAACAGCTAGCTCACTGTCACATGTCAGGGCAGGGGACAGAACGCCCAGGGCAGCGTGGCCAGGCTCTTGCATAGGGGTCCTGCAGAAGGGAAAGGAGTCCCAGCTGCTGTGACTGCTGCCTTTGGAGGGTCTCCAGTGCTCCCCCACATCTGCGATTTCTGGATGAGAGTCAGAAGAATTGCGATATTAGAGGTAATTAAACACATGTGAGTGACGAATGAGGTATAATTAGCTTCTCAGACACAAAACCCTACTGAGCGTTGCACTTCTGACCGCCTAGAAGCTCCCTCCCTACTACAGCAGCACAGTGCTCTGCTTGTGACAGGCACTGAAGAGTGAGTCAGTGCAGTGAATCTGGAGAATGATGTGAGATGGAGAAGGAGAAAACCCTATTCTCAGCATGCCCAGCACAGAGATCTTAGACACAAGACCCAGGAGTTTTAGCATGGAAATCAAAAGTATTCAGATGTAATCCAGTTCCTGCAGGCTAGCTATGCAAAACTTCAACTTTCATAGATTTGGTTGTCTTGAAATACATGTGTAAGTTTATCCAGTTCTGCCAGGAAGTCAAAAGAGACATTGTTGAGTGAAAACTGCTACTTGCTTCCTGGCAGTAGAAGACAGACTATCTGGACAGTTTTTTTTTTTTTTCTTTCTATTTATTTGCTTATTTGTTTGCTTATTTATTTTTATTTGACTTGGTGCTTGCCTAGAACTGGAAACTGGAACTACAGACAGTTGTGAGCTGCCATGTGGTTGCTGGGAATTGAACTCAGGTCCTCTGGAAGAACAGTCAGTGCTCTTAACCGCTGAGCCATCTCTCCAGCCCCCAAAACTTTATCTATCTATCTATCTATCTATTTTTTTTATTTGTCTCTTTCTTTCTTTTGCTTGTTTAGAGACAGAGCTTCTCTATGTAACAGACCTAGCTGTCCTGGAAATCACCCTGTAGACCAGGCTGGCCTCAAACTCATAGAAATCTGCCTGTCTCTGCTCGAGTGTGCCACCGCATCCTGAGTACTTTCTAAATTCTACAGTATTGGGGTTGAACATGGCCTCCAGTGTGCTAAGCATATACTCTAGCACTGAGCCTTACCCCCGAGCCTCTCAAGTACTTTTTACCTCGGGTTTCCTAGAGGGCAAACATGTTTTGAAGTTGTGAGTCTCCGTCTAGCTACAGAACCCCTAAGGAGTACCCCAGTCCTCAGAGCACGTCCTTATTCCTTAGTAACACATCACAGGAAGTTGGCTTCACAGGCTGGGCTCAAGACACCGCGTCTTCCTATGCCTACTAAGAGGCCTGGGAGTAAATGATTCATGTAGCGGGGTGAGAAGGGAGCCCCAAAGGGCATCACTTTCATAAGTTTAATAAAATCCAGGGAGAGACACATACACACACACACTAAGTTTTATTCATTATTATTGTGTGTGTTTGCACATGTATTCATTCATATTGTGTACATGAGTGCATGTGCACCAGAGGACAGCACTGTGGGGGTTCTCTGCTTTCACCTTTATGAGGGTTCCAGAGATGGATTCTAGGTGGCCAAGCCGCATAGCAAGCTTTTTACCTACCAAGCTATCTCCTGTATCTCCAATATCTCCAGTATCAACCTACAGCCTCTATATGTAGCATGAAGGGACATGCATTCCCCCAACAAAGTATGATGTATACACAGATACCACAAACACAAAAATTAAAACAAAAAAAAATACTCTAATGAGAAGGAAAAGCAATTTTGCCTATAGCCCAAGCCTTAGAGAATATCCAAGTAACACTCCTGGGCCTCAGTTCCATTTTCTTTTCCTCCTCCTCCTGCTCCTCCTGCTCCTGTTTTTGTATTTGTTTGTTTGGGGTCCTAGGGATTGAACCCAAAGCCTCATGCACACTAGCTCTACCTGAGCTACATCTCCAAGTCCCAATGGGCCCCAGATTCAGAGGAAAACTGAAGAGTCAGTCTCTCCTTCCATCACATGGGCTCATGGGTTCAGGGGTCACACTCAAGTTGTCAGCCTTGGTAGCAAACGCCTTCAGCCCCTGAGCCGTCTCTCTGATCCTCTTTTTCATATCTTTTCTTTTGTTTCCTCAAAACAGGCTTTTTCTCTGTGATAGCTCTAGATGTCCTGGTGCTCAGTCTTCAGACCAGGCTGGCCTTGAGTTTACAGATAGAGATCCACCTGCCTCTGCCTTCCAGTGCTGGGATTAAAGGCGTGACCCAGCACCACCACCCGGCTTTCATTTTCTTAAACACATTTTTTCATGTATTCTATGCTGTCCTTGAACTCATTATAGAGCCAAAACTGATTCTGATTTCTTAGTCTTCCTGCCCCCCCCCCCCCCCCCCCGCTCCCAAATGCTGGGATTATAGGTTATACATACGTCACACAGTCTTATGTGGCTCTGAAGACTGAACCCTGGTTTTCATACACACTAAGCAAACACTCTGCCAACTGAACTACATTCTTTTTTTTTTTAAAAAAAAAAGCTTTATTTATTTTTATTTATTTGCCTTGGTGTTTGCCTGGAACTGGAACTACAGACAGTTGTGAGCTGCCATATGGGTGCTGGGAATTGAACTCAGGTCCTCTGGAAGAACAGTCAGTGCTCTTAACCGCTGAGCCATCTCTCCAGCCCCCTGAACCACATTCTTTAATTGACAACAAAGACATCACTATGAGTCTGTGACCCTTCACCCACAGTGTGAGGCCCACCCCAGAGAAGCAGCAAGTCTGCTGGGGTGCTGGGGAAATTACAGTGCTGCTCTTACACCTGCCCCAGGTGACACTGCTTCTTTAGTGGTGCTGTGTAGAGACTCCTGCAGTGTGGGGAGATCTGGTAAGTTCTGTGAGTTTCTTCTATGGTACTGAGTCAAGGCAGAACTCTCACTAAGAAAGTAAAAGCACACAACAGGAGCTGAGACACCAGAAGCTCTCGGCACCGGAAGGCCTCACTGTTTTACTTTATGCCTTCGAAAGCCAGAAGACATGGTTCTTCTTACTGGCATGATAAGTCTGAGAGGACATCCGTCTGTGTCACATGTGTCTTTATATCTGAATCTGTCGGTGTTGTGTGCCTCAAATTACTGTTTTGGACCC
Source organism: Sigmodon hispidus (assembly GCA_004025045.1). Taxonomy (NCBI): domain Eukaryota; kingdom Metazoa; phylum Chordata; class Mammalia; order Rodentia; family Cricetidae; genus Sigmodon; species Sigmodon hispidus. Next base: position 111,147 of record PVIH01005963.1, on the reverse strand, counting down.
TCTATACCTTTTATATGCTTACTATATAGCACAACACAAGAAACAAGCTTAGTTAAATGGAAGCTTTAGCTAAGTGTGAAAACTTACATGCTCCAAGTCTAAAGGAGCTGATCTAAAATTAGACTATTTGCAACAGCTACTGACTAAGAGAATGCCTTGTCTTCTTCCAACTCTGAAAAAACTGCAGTTATAAAGCCTGGAACCTTAATTAAAAACAAAAGCAACACAAAGAAAAAGAGAAAGAGAGATCGAACCAATAACAGAAAGAAAAGAAAGGAAGCCAGGAGCAGTGGCGCGCGCGCATGCACACACACACACACACACACACACACATATACATATACACACACATACATATATATCAATCATCCAAGCACTCAGATGGGTGAGGCAGGATTGAGTTGGGAGACAGCCTGAGCTACATAGGAAAAATCTTGTCTCAAGGTATGTATAACAAAAAGAAAAATCTGTCTATAGTTCACAGGCAAGAGGAATTCAGTAGGAACTGAAGATCAGTTGACCAGGCCACACCCAGCCAGGGTCAGAGGTTCCCCAAGGGAGTGGAAATGTGAGGCAGCTGTCCTGTGGTTGGTGTCAGGAAGGCTGGGGCTATCCGGACGGAGCCTTCCTGCTGCCTGGCATTATGAGATTGCAGCTTGCCAGGAAGGGTGGGCTGACAAAGCATGGGAAACAGCAGCCTTCCAGACAGCCTCCTCTCCTTCCTGTGCTGCTGGGTGCTACAGAACGGCAGAACAAGCATCAATCCAACTTCGGCTGCATGTCCATGGAATGCTGACTTCCCACATGCAGACCTGAGAGTCCAAGTAGTGCCACCATCTGCTGACAGGCTGAGTTTCTGCTCAGAGGGTTACTAGTGAATAGGGGCAGAGAAGGTGAAGGTCTTTTTCTCTCTTTAGAGCTTCTAGAATCTCCAACATTTTCTTCACCAGCCCTGCCCCAGAGATGTCCCAGATGCACACAAAGAAGGAATGCCCAGGTCTAGGAGAGGGCAGTGAGCCATGGAGGACTGACTGCCGAGAAGAACACACAATCTGCCTGTTATGGTCTGAAGGTACCTACCTAGAGCCTTCACAGATATCTGCCGGGTGAGTGGAGGTGGGATGTTGATGCACACCAGGTCTACATCTTGATGCAGCAGGACGTCATCAGTCCGGCTGGTGTAGAAGCTGATGTTCATCTCCTCAGCCAGCTGCTTTGCTTCTTCCTCAGTCTTCCCCCACAGGGCCTCCACGGTGAAGCCCTCTGCCCTCAGAAGGGGGACCAGGACCCGGGCTGAGCTGCCAGTCCCGAACACACCCACTCCCGGCAGCAACTTCATCCTGGCCTCTGCTCAACAATTCATCTCCTTACAAGGTCTCCAGAATGGAGCTGACCTTCCCATCGTCCTGCTCAAACATGGCTCCTAAAACAGTAAGAAAAGACCAGTTAGTGGTGGAGATCACACTCAGTGGTGTTGTATGAGGCTTCTGGCCCTGTCTTTTGGGTTTAGCCTCAAGGTTCGGACCTATAGTCCCACAGAGACACACAGATGCTTATATTAATTTTACGCTGATTGGCCTAGGGTCCCGGCATATAGCTTGCTAATTCTTTATCCTTAAACTAGCCCATGATTCTTATCTTGCTCAGTCACACTGCTCAGTACCTTTTCAGTAGCATTTCAGCGTCTTTCCTCTGAGTCTCCTGGCATATCTGTGGCATGTCTGCTCTGCTTTGAAATGTTCCCAGTTTTCTTAGTCTGGTTGACCTGCCCACACTTCCTTTCTGCTTCTGGCCAATCATCTTTTTTTTTTTTTTTTTAAAGATTTATTTATTTATTATGCATACAGTTTTGCAGAAGAGGGTACCAGACCTCATCATAGATGGTTGTGAGCCACCATGTGGTTTTGCTGGGAATTGAACTCAGGTCCTCTGGAAGAACAGTCAGTGCTCTTAACCTCTGAGCCATCTCTCCAGCCCCCAATCATCTTTTTATTAAACCAGTAGGAGGGGCAAATATTTACAATATACCATAATCCCACTACACAGTGGAATCCACGTTCTTGGGTAATTTGGAAGCAACAAGTTTTCTGCCCTCATATCACAAATGAAATATTTTTTAAAATAAAAAGATGAACACTAAAAGATACCATACAGTCACCTGTTAGACACAGAAAAACAAAACAAAACAAACAAACAAATGAAAGGGGGGGTCAGATTCTTTTTCTGCTAGAGTTTCTATATAATCCTGGGCAAGTAATTTAGTTTTCAAGGCTTCAACCACAGAAAAGATTTTACCTTAAAAAATTCCTTCTTTGAAAAAAGTATTTAGTGTGTGTGTGTGTGTGTGTGTGTGTGTGTGTGTGTGTGTGTACCTAAGTTTATGTGCATCACACATGAGCAGGAAGCCACTGAGGCCAGAGAGGGCACTAGATCACCTGGAATTGGAGTCACAGGCAATTGTGAACCTTCCTGTGGATGCTGGGAACTGAACCCAGGTCTTCTGCAAGAACAGCAATGCTCTTAACTGCTGAGTCATTTCTCCAGCCCTTGCAGTTCTTTCTAGCTGTAAACACATTTAGTGGTTTCGTGACATTACACAGGAAAAAGTAGGGACTGAAAAGCAGCCCAGGAGGAAGGGAGAAGCAGATGTTCAACATTGGGTGCAGGCTGGCGAAGCTCCATGGTGGAATGCTCCCCATGCATATGTGAGGTCAGGGCTTTGAATCTCCAAACCAAAACACAAAACCACCCCCCAAAACAAAAGAAATTGTTCTCTTTCCCTTCTTTTGTAATCAGATGTTAACCAGGGAGCACTTGGAAGTCTCAGGAAGAAGTACTACTATGCATGTGAGGTCGGCCTGACCTATATAACTAGAGTCTGTCTCAAAAAAGACAAGACAAGACAGGAAAAGGAAAAGAAAAAGGAAGCATGGCAGCACACCCTTTAATCCCTGCACTCAGGAGGCAGAGGCAGGAGGATTTCTTGAGTTTGAGGCCAGCCTGGTCTACAGAGTAAGTTCCAGAACAGACAGGTTTATATAGAGACACTGTCTCAAAACACAAACAAAACAAAACAAAAAGATTGAAAAACAAGGGTAGCTAATAAAAATGATAACTTCTATTAGATAAGTAACAGTGGGGCCACCTAAGGCACAGGGACCTCAACCATCTGGAAGACACCACCCTCACTGAGCAGGGAAGAGGTACAAAGGTACACCTGCAGCATCTTGTACTCTGGACAGTATGACTGTATCTGTGGGAACCCTAGAGTGGCCTCAACCCAGCTAGGGAATGAACCCAGGGCTTCATGTGTGCCAAAGCTTTCTACCAAATGAAGACAATTCTCAGCCTTGTCTTGTGCTGTCTGTGTGTCCACTATGAACATGGAGCCTGTCTGGCCCCTGTACACTACCATTGGGATTTTGTCTTAACCTATTTATTTATTTTAGACACACAGTCTCACTATGAAGGCCTGTGTACCTGGAACTCAATATGTAGACCAGACTACATATGTTTATGTATCAAATATGTATCAAATAAACAGAGATACACCTGTCTTTGCCTTTAGTGTTCGACTAAAGGTCTAAACCACTATGCCTAACTGCAGACCATTATTAAAAGCCAAGGGTGTCCATATCCTCTCTAAAATTATATCCAGGACAACACATTTCTTCCTATTTCACACTGTACTCCTAACTACTCTAGTCATATATGGCGTACATATAAATAAATACGATACGTATAAATATTATTTACTTATTTATTTATTGAAACTGGGTTTTTCTATATAACCCTGGCTGTCCTGGAACTAGCTTTATAGACTAAGCTGGCTTTGAACTAAAAGACTCACCAGCTTCTGGCTCCCAAATGCTGGATTAAAAGAAATGTACCGGGGCTGGAGAGATGGCTCAGTGGTTAAGAGCACCGTCTGCTCTTCCAGAGGATCCGGGTTCGATTCCCAGCACCCACATGGCAGCTAACAACTGTCTATAGTTCCAGTTCCAGGCAAACACCAAGGCAAATAAATAAATAAAGTTTAAAAAAAAAAAAAAAAAAAAAAAAAAGAAATGTACCACTACTGCCCAGGAATATATATATGCTTAAGCATTGGTGGTATATAATAACAAAATGGATTAACTTTTTTAATAACCTGTTTTACTACCACTGACTCAAGGGCAGCTTCATTAACACCCAGGAAGAGGCCTCTGAGGAAGCTAAATGGCATGAAACTAAGCAAGCTGGATGACTGGGTATTTATTTCCTGCTCAGGCAGGAACAGCTAGTTGTCCTGGTTTATTTCAGTGGCTACTTTTTCCTCACCCCTAAATTTCTTCCTCTTTGACTTAAAATCTTTGCATGTGCCTTTCACATGCCCCTGAAGATCTAAACAAATCCAGCCTCATCAAACTCTTGTGAATTCCAATCACCACATCCTGTCAGGAATGCAGAGGACACATGGTAGGTGATGGGAAAGGTGGTATAGAGGTTAGAAGCAGGGATTCAAATCCTGACTCTGCACTTATCAGCAGTGTGGCCTTATTTGGGTAGACAAATAAGTTGCTCACTTTCCTTCTCTCCTCTCTAGTTTACTGAGACAATGTTTCACAGCCTAGAACTTGCTGACCTCAAACTCACAACAACATAACTGTCTCAGCTTCCCCAACTCTGATAACAGGGATGTACCATGATGTAGCCAGAGAGCTCTGATGTGGGATGTCTTTCTGTATGCTGTGAATATCAATGGAGATTAAAGGGAGGGAAATTTAAGTATAGATACAGGGGAAGGAGGGCGGAGTTACAAAAAAAAAACAAAAAAAAAACAAACAAACAAACAAAAAAAAAACTACCATCCAACTGTCCAAAAATCAACATATGAAAATACAGATAGGGGGCTGGAGAGATGGCTCAGCAGTTAAGAGCACCGACAGCTCTTCCAGAGGACCGGGGATTCAATTCCCAGCACCCACATGGCAGCTAACAACTGTTAGTTGCCAGTTCCGGGCAAACACCAAGGCAAATAAAAAAAAAAAGTTGTTTTTTTTGTTCTGTTTTGTTTTTTTAAATACAGATAAAGCCATGAGCCACATGACAAGACAAATTAATAAAAATAAGTTAAAATACAAGACTAACTAACAATAAGCCTGAGCCACAGGCCAAATAACATATGATTAATATAAGCGGCTAAGTCATTTTAAGGGGCAAAACAACTATGGGCAGGCCCGGACCTTGGGACCAGGCCAGGCCAAAAACATATATAGCAAAGCTCATCTTTTAAAAAAGATTATATATCTTTGGACTTACAGCCTCTGTATGTGTGAAGGAGGGATATGACATGAGCAAAGTATAATAATATGTTTAAAATGTGGCCTAAGACAACAGCTGCAGGAGGTAGCTGACCACACGAGTCCACAGTCAGGAAGCAAAAAACAATGAAATCTGGAGCTCCAACTCAAACTGGTTCTAATGATAAAAACCCAGAGCCAGATATTAGGGTAAATGCTGACAGATCAGAGGGACCAGGGAGCAGGACACAGCCATCTCTTACCTCTAGACTCTTTAGCCTGAAAGGGAGCAAACTCCTGTCTCCTCCCACTTTATAATCATCTCTCCACCAACCATATCACTTCCTGTTTCTACCTACCTAGAGCTAGAATCAAGGCAAGAGATCCCAAGTGCTGGAATTAAAGGTGTGTGCCACCACGCCTGGTCTCCATGGTTAACTAGTGGCTGGCTCTAGTTATTTGTTAGAGCACAAACAAAATATCACCACAGAAATCATTTTTTTTAAAGACAGGATCTCATGTATTTCAGGTTAGCCTCTAATTCACCATATAGCTGAAGGTAACCTTGAATTCCTGCTACTTGCAAATACCAAATGTACTACCATAACCAGCTCAAGGTTACATCCTTTTCTAAAATATTAATTATTATTGTATGTGTTTAAGTGTAGACATGCATATATCAAGGCATTCATGTTGAGGCCAGAGAATAACTTTTAGGAGTTAGTTCCCTCCACGATGGGTTCTGGGGATCAAACTTAGGTCACCAAGTGCAGCAAGTGCCTGTGCCCACTGAGTCATCTCACTGGCCCAAAATTTCATTTTCAAAAAACCAATTTAAATAGTGACATCCAAATTCAGGAGCAGCAAAGCAAATAAGCAAATAAATAAATAAATAAATAAGTAGTGGGGGCTGTGAACATAGCTAGGGGGCAAATGCTTGCAATATAAACATGAAGACATAAATTCAAATCCCGAATACCTATGGAAAAAGCCTGGTATGGCTTTGTGAGCCTGCAACCCCAGCATTTGGGACACAGAGACAGGTGGTTCCCAAGACCTGTTGGCCAGCCAGTCCCATAAGTTTCTGGTTCCATAAGAGACCCTATCTCAACAGAATAAGGTGTAAAGTAATAGAGGAGGCCACCTAGCATTTTTCTCTGGCCTCCAGAGCCACATGCCCAGATGTGGACCCCACACACTTACATGCATGCAGCACACCCACCCTCCACACACATCAAACAAACACCTATGCAGGAATACAAAGGTAACTAACTGCACAGGTACAGCCAATCGGGCAATATTCGCCTGTCTTTAAGTCCATACAATCTTGTCTTAACACTGAGAAAACAGAAGCTCAGAGAGACTTTTCCAACATCCCACAGCTGACTGTGAGCAGCAGACCTGCCACAACTGAAAACTTCCAGATTCCTCAGCTCTCCTGAGACTCTGAAAGTCACAGTGGTATACACGTGCTCTTAGAGCAGCTCAATTCTTATCCTGAGTGATAAGTGTGAGCCAGAAAAGTTCCTTCTGCCATCGAACTTGCTAGTTGCCTCAGATCTCCCATTCAGCCAACACAGTCTGTGGAGGATAAAAGCATGAAAATCCTAAGTTCAAAGGATGATGAGTCAGAAAGGTAGGCAGGAGCCAGAGCTGGTGGCATCAAGTGTCAGATGGAATGCTCAGTCCTCCTGGTCTGTCCTGCTGCTGCAGGAAAGAAGGCCAATCTCTAAGGAGGAAGACTTCAGGTCTTCTGGCTTCCATCGGAGTCATTAGAAGAAATCTTACAGCAGGAAGGTCAAGATACTTATCCTGTGATCTCTCTCTTTTCAGATACGGTACTAGCAGTATTTTATGTTTCTTTTTTAAGTTTATAGCCTTTTTTCCCCAAAGATTTATTTATTTACTATTTATACACTATACAGAAGAGAGTACCAGATGTCATCATAGATGGTTGTGAGCCACCATGTGGTTGCTGGGAATTGAACTCAGGACCTCTGGAAGAACAGTCAGTGTTCTTAACCTCTGAGCCATCTCTCCAGCCCAGGATTTATGTTTTTTGACTGAGGTCACAACCTGGGGACTATTGAGGATCCTGTTCCTTGGCCATAGCTTTGGCTGGGTTCCAGTTGCACCCACTTTTCCTCCATTGTATCTGGAATGGGAGCATGACCAGGTACTGTCTGTCAGTCCTTGACAGTTTCTTTGTGCCCTACCACCCATTATAGGGTCACTTGGCCATTCATGCAACTGTAAATAACCCATTTCTTTATTCTAGGTTTCTTATTAACCTCTGAGTGTACTGGCTGTTTCCTGTAAGCAGCTAAGTACCACTTATTTCCTTTTTAAAGTTGGCACAAAGATGAAAGTGAAATAGACTTAGGAGACACCTGATAAGAAGAACAGTTATAATGCGAACAGATAGGGAAGGGTTGGGAAGTGCTTGCCACAAAAGCATAAGGACCCCAGGGTTTGGTGAATGGATCCCTAGTATTCCACAAAAAGCCAGGGCTCTTTATGGGTGGTGGCACATGTCCATGAATCAATAAAGAAATAATAAAGAACATAAATCCTGGGCTTCCTGGTTAGCTTATCTTGCTGATCAGAAAGCTCTAGGTTCAGTGTCAGACTCTTCCCTCAGAAATTAAGGTAGAAGGGTTGGGGGAATGGTACAGTGGTTAAAGCGGGAATTCAGATCTGCTGAACTGATGTAAATGCCAGATGAACTTTATCCACCTGTAATTCTAGGCTTGGAAAATGGAGACAGGATCTCCAGAGCAAGCTAGCTGGACTAGACTAGTCATAATGGTGAGCTCTGCATTTGACTGAGAGACCCTGCCTCAAAGCATAAGATGAAGAGCAATGGGAGAGGATCTTCTCCACTGTCAACCACAGCTCACACACCCACACACATACATGTGGAAAAAGAAGAAAAAGCAAGAGATGGAGGGGCTTGAGAGATAACTTGGCAGGTAAAGGCTCACATCACTATGTCTAAAGACCTGGGTTTGATCCCTAATGCAGTAGAAGGAGAAAACCAATCCCCACAAGTTGTCCTTAACCTCCATACTTGAGTGGCGGCATGTGCAAACCTATACGTATATGCACATGTCTTGTCTTAGTTAAAATTACTCTTGTTGTGGTGAAATTCCATGACCAAAGAACTTGGAGAGAGAAAGGTTTATTTCACTCACAGTTCCATATGACAGTTCATTATCAAAAGCAGTGATGGCAGGAACTTAAGCTGGGAAGGAACCTGGAGGCAGCTGGCTCCTCATAACTTGCTCAGCTTGTTTTCATATTGAACCCAGGACCACCAGCTCAGAGATGGTACTGTGGGATGACCCTTCCATCCGCTGTGAACATGTATTGTTCTCATGAGTTAATAACAAAGGTATTTGGCCTGTAGCAATGCAGGATAAAGTTAGACAGGACAGTCAAACTGAGGACTGGAATGGAGGGTGGAGCCAGCAGGCAGCCCACCCAAGAAGCGAGAGGACAGGTAAATCCATGGGCCACGTGGAAATACATAGATTAATAGAAATGGATTAATTTAAATGTAAGAGCTAGTTAATAATAAGTCTAAGCTTTGGCCAAGCATTTTATAATTAATATAAGATTTTGTGGGGACTGGAGAGATGGCTCAGTGGTTAAGAGCACTGACTGCTCTTCCAGAGGACCCAGGTTCAATTCCCAGCACCCACATGGTGGCTCACAACTGTCTGTAACTACAAGATCTGGCATACATTTAGGCAAAACACCAATGCACATAAATAAAAATAAATTATTAAAAAAAGATTTTGTGTGTTTACTTGGGAGCGGACAGTCAGGAAGGAAAGACTCTGCCTCTGTTTATATATGGTAGCCCAATGTGGCCTAAGAAAGCCTAAGAAAGAAAGCTTTAAAAAAAAAAAAAAAAAAAAAAAAAAAAAAAAAAAAAAAAAAAAAAAGAGGGGAGTTCTAGATACACAAAAACCAAGACATGTGGGCTTGAGCTGCAGCATGGCAGATTCCCAGTCTTACACAGGTCATGTGTGCTATTTGGCAGGTTTAGGAATTTTGCAAATAAAGACAAAAAAAGTTAAAGGTACACATTAAGAACAGATTCAGACAAAAAGGCCTCTAAACAGATCACAATATGTTTGAAAAATGTGTGTAGGCTTGGGAGAGAAAAGAAAAAGGATAGAAAGTTATAGATTAAAAAATGATTTAAAATAATAGTAAAGTCCCTAAAAGGGAATAGAGCAATAAAAAATATAAGCCATATGGGAAATACACTGAGAGTCTGGATTCTATATTTTTTTGTGTTGTCTTTAGAGTTTTTGACTGTTAATGGATAAATGATAACTGCTGAGAGACATTTGATTGTAAAAGTTACTAAGTTAAATCAACCTGTATGTTTTAAAAATTATCAGGCTGGGGGCTGGAGAGATGGCTCAGAGGTTAAGAGCACCGTCTGCTCTTCCAGAGGACCCGGGTTCGATTCCCAGCACCCACATGGCAGCTCACAACTGTCTGTAGTTCCAGTTCCAGGCAAACACCAAGGCAAATAAATAAATAAATAAAGTTTAAAAAAAAAAAAAGAAATGATAAAATAGGGTAGATTACTGTATTTCCTTTAATCTAAAAACAAAACTATTAATCATATATTTTAAATTGGTATGGATTATTGATACAAATTTAAAAGAAATTTTTTTATACTGTATGTATATTTCTGCTTTGGTTTAGGGTATTTTGTTTAAGCAGGTCATTTAAAATGTTACATGTAATTAAGAACTATAGATTAATAGTTATCTATAATAGCAAACTTATTGTCATATTAGTTCGGATTTCTAGGCATACAGAGATATGTTTCCAATAGATAGGTAATCTTCAAAGAGCTGGCAGAAAAACTGTCTCTGTTTACAGAATGGCACCATCTACAATGGGCTGGCCTCCCCATCAGTTACTAATTAAATGCTCTGCAGGCTTGCCTACAGCCCCATCTAATAGAGGCATTTTCTTAACTAAAGTTCCCGTCTCTAAAATGGTTTTAGCTTGTATCAAGCTAAAATGTTTAAAATACATATAGCCATGCACTAGTAGTGTACACCTTTAAGCCCAGCATTCAGGAGGCAGAGGCAGACAGACAGATCTTGTTTGAAGGCAAGTTCAAGACAAGCCTGATCTACAAAGCAAGTTCTAATTCAGCCAGGGCTACACAGAGAATCCTGTCTTCAAAAACAAAAAAATTTTAAGTGTGTGTGTGTGTGTGTGTGTGTGTGTGTGTGTGCGCGCGCGCACGCGCAGTGGGTGTATGGTTCAATAGTTAATAATAGTGGTTGTTCATTCTGTAAAACAAGGTTCAATTCCCTGCAACTAATGGCAGTCATCTGTAACTATAGTCCCAAGGTACCCAATATCTTCAGTAGGTACTGTACACACATGCTCTACAGACATACATTCAGGTAAACACTATACACACATTTAAAAAAAAATGATTTATTTACTTTTTATTTTATGTGCACTGGTGGTTTGCTTGCATATATTTGCGCGAAGGTCTTGGATCGTCTAGACATGGAGTGAGAGACAGTTGTGAGCTGCCATGTGGGTGCTGGGAATCAAACCTCGATCCTCTGAAAGAGCAGTCAGTGTCTTTATGTCTTTAACCACTGAGCCATCTCTGTCCTGGAATTTACTCTGTAAACCAGACTGGGCTTGAACTCAGATCCACCTGCCTCTGCCTTCTGAGTGCTTGTATTATAGGTGTGCTCCACCACTGCCACCACCACTTGTAGTGGGATTATGTTGGTACTTTGTAAATATTTGTCCCTCCTTCTGGTTTAATAAAAGCTGATTGGCTAGAGGCAGACAGGAAGTGTGGGCGGGGCTTCTAGACTAAGAAAACTCTGGGAACAGACAGGGCAAAGCAGAGACTCTAGAGATGTTGCAGAGATGCCAGAGAGAGACCGATGAATGAGTCACCAGAGGACAGAAGCTGAGATGCTGCTCTAAGAAAAGGTACCAAACCACATGGCTGAACAAGATAAGAAAGATGGGTTAGTTTAAGAGTAAGAGTTAGCAAGTTGGGGGCTGGAGAGATGGCTCAGTGGTTAAGAGCACCGTCTGCTCTTCCAGAGGAACCGGGTTCGATTCCCAGCACCCACGTGGCAGCTAACAACTGTCTGTAGTTCCAGTTCCAGGCAAACACCAAGGCAAATAAATAAATAAAGTTTAAAAAAAAAAAAAAAAAAAAAAAAAAAAAAAAAAAAAAAAAAAAAAAAAAAAAAAAAAGAGTTAGCAAGTTATATGCCTGGGCCCCAGGTCAATCAGCAGAAAATTAATATAAGCATCTGTGTGTCTCTGTTGGACTGCCAGACTGCCGGACTGCCAGGCAAACCTCTGGGGTAGGCCCAAAAGTCCAAGCCAGAAACCACATACAACCACCACTGGCATTTGTTAAATCTTACTCAATACAACACACATTTGAATGCTTAAAATTTAGAAACTCAGAAAACAGGTATGAACGTAGGCACAGTGGCACATGCTCTGTAGTTCTGGGCTACTTGGAAGGGTGAGATAGAAGAATCACTTCAGCTCAGGAGTTCAAGGCTGGCCTGGAAAACACTGTAGCGAGCTTTTGGAAAGGAAGCTGAGGAGAGAGTACTGCAAAGGAGAAGAAACAAATGTTCCATGGGGTTAGAGTGAAAAGCAAACAATACAGCCACTTTGTTTTTTGTGTTGGTTTGGCTTTGCCTTGGAGTTTTGAGACAATCCCATTCTCTAGCCTAGACTGACCTCAAACTAAAGATGAGCCTCTTGCCTCAGCATCCCAAATGCTGAAATTATAGGTATGAGATAAAACGTCAGGTTGATATAGCAACATTGGAAAACAGTTTGCCATCTTATAGAGTTAAATGTGTGCGTGCAGCTTGGGCTTCTGGATGCCTCTTAAGATAATGACAAAGGTAAAACTATACGGACAAAAATAGATCAGAGGCTGTTTCAGACTGGAAATGTGGGTAAGATACATAAGGAGTGTGTGTGCATGTTTGTGTTATTCTATGTTGTAACTATAGCTGTGGTTATATGTTTGTCAGAACTTATCATTGTATACCTTTAATTTTACTGTTACATCAAGATCTGAGGACACAGCCCAGTTGGTATAGTGTGTGTCTAGCATGCACAAGGACCTGGGGGTCCACCCCCGGCACATCATAACTCAGATCTGGCGGACACGCCTGAAATACCAATATTTAGGAAGTAGAGGGAAGAAGACCAGAAGTCCAAAGTCATCGATGGCTACGTTGGGAGTTTTCTTCAATAAACAAACTAAAAATAAACTACAATTCAACAAATGGCAGTAATGTTCTAAACCTAAATAACTTAAGAAACTGTAGTGTCCTACAGAGAATGAAACATGAACCAATTCTAATCTGATGTCTGGTTTTACAAATAAAGCTTTACTGGAACATCGTTACACCCACCCATTTACCCATTCTTTTTCTAAGTTATTATTTTTTATTTTATTTTATGTGTATGAGCATTTTGCCTGCATATATGTCTGTACACCATATTCATGCCTGTGAAGGCCAGTAAAGGGTGTCAGATCCCCTGGAAGTTGAACTACAGATGGTTGAATTGAACTTGATTCTTCTAGAACGGCCAGTGCTCTTAACCTCTGAGCCATCTCTCCAGCTCCCCACTTACCCATTTCATATTGTTGCTGTAAGTTATAGTAGGCAGTTCAGTAGCAGCGACAGGCCACAAGGGTCCACAAGGCCTAAAATAATTAAAGCTGGCCCTTTAAACAAAAGGTTTGTTAACCCATGCCCTATCCACCTCCCATGATGACTTGAGGTTAGCTGTACTGTTTGACAGGCAGTTAGATCTTAGGATAAAAGGACATTAGGACCGATTAATCAGTCAACAGCTTGTAAAACCAGAATTAAAGAGTAGGATTCAGTAACTGGACAGAAAAATGAGACCTGAGTCATATATCTTGGCCCTGGGGGGAAGAGACAAGGCTGAACTGCCTGGAAGGTCATTAACTGATAACTAAACCCAGTTTCAGAAGCCTCAGGTGTGCCCACAAGCTGCCAAGAAGAGCTATGAAAGATCAGCATAGAATCAAACATTAAAATACTGAGCTTTTTGCTTGTCTGGTTGGTTGGTTTGGTTTTTAGGTTTTGCTTGTAATTTAACTTTGTAGACAATGAAGTTGTAATATTGCAATATTAAAGGGCTGGATTCACATGCAGAAAACTAAAGTTAATACCTAGCAGGAGGTTTCTTGATAGAGAAGAAGCACATCTCACTGGCCCCTCCAATGACAATCCAAAGGGGTTTTTCAATGACCCTCAGAAAAAATCTGTCTGCCCTTATAAATTTACCTAAACTGTGAGGACAATGGCCTCTTTGCACAATGTCCACTCTCACCCCTTGAGAATGTTTGGATCTTCAGTGGCTTCTTTTTATTACTCTAATAAAATCCCTGCCTTGTACACTACATTCTGTATTTCACTTGAATGCTTGCATCAGGGAAGTAGGGGAGTCCAGACAGAAATCTCAGTCATAATACTGTTTATAGCCAGCAGCAGTATGACATAAGCTTGAAAAATAATGTGTGTTAAGGTAGGTCTTACTATTCTTAAGATATCTGGAGTCATCAAATAAGCACAAAGCCATCCTTTGGGATCGTGAGAGACATGAGGCAACTGCCAGTTATTGAGTGCAGAGACAATGACAGTCAGGAGAACAGGTTTCCTGAAGAAATGACTTCTAGTTAAGAACCAGGATCTCGGTGTCTCAGCAAGTGACAAGTTCATCAGAATAAAGTTCTAAGCTTACAAGTGTGAGGTCAGGGCCCAGCGCCGTGGAGACAGACCCTAAATCTCATTTTAAAACACTTGTGTCATTAGCTAAGCTATTTTAGGTACTTTTGTATAAAATGACACCTGTAATTTATGCAACTAGATTCACTAAAACACACTTATCAAGCATGGGCTACAGACCAGAAGTGGGCAAAGAACAAGACACTTTGGTAAACAAAAACCAGATACAGCTTCTGCTCTTATACAGTGTACAGTCTGGCAGGAGTGGTACAGAAATCAAGAAACCCCATGAGCATGTCAGACAAGCTGAGGTAAGTACTATAAAGAGAACTGTGGTGACATGTGACAGAGAACAGGGTTCAGTAGGACAAAACTGCTGTCACACAAAGAAGAAGCAAATGAGTGAGGCATGGTGGTGGTGCATGCCTTTAACCCCAAAACTTGGGAAAAAAGGCAGGGGACTGAGAGAGTTCAAGGCCAATCCAAGCTACGGGGTGAGCCTTTCTTTAAAAAGACAAGACAAGAAAAGAAGGAAGGGAAGAAGGGAATTAATGATATTTTTGTAATTTTTTTTAAGTTCCTTTAGAGAAAAGCATACATAAGGTTGAATGGGATAAAAACCCCAATCCTGGATACATAAGCACAGTAGCTCAATGCCATTAAAAGGCTGGATTCAAGCCCAACATGGACGGACAAATGGATGGACACACACCCTTAAGCAGCCTAACTGACTAGGTGAGTTTCAAGTCAGTGAGAAATACTGCCTCAAAAACAAAGTAGAAGACATTGGAGAAACAATCCCTGTTCTACACACAGTACTAGTCTAGCTTCTAATATAAGAGAGGAACTACTTTGGGGGAGCATGTAGCTCAGTGGTAGAACATGTGCTCCTCCTAAAAAAGCTTCCCTGCCCAAAGAAGCCTAAGCCTCCACACACACATGACTTCAATATAAAATGGGTCTGAAAATTTAGGGAGTAAAATGTTCTGAACTTTGAACTGCAATTATTCAATATGTAATACCACATTTTCAGTCACTGTGGATAAAACCTAAATTTACCTAATTTTGTCACATACAGTTAAATATTGCTAAACACAGGGGCCCATTCTCCTACTTATGCCACTTACATCTGTCTGCAACATCTGATGGTCTCCTGGACAGTTTTCTTTTCTTGGCTTCTAGAATATAAGTGTCTCCTGATTCTGCTCCCATTTCTCTAGCCACTTCTCAGACCCTCTGCTAGTTTCTCCTGTTAACCAATGTAACTACCCAGCCCATTTCTCGTTTCTATTTATACTCCCTTAGTGAGTTTACCAAGTCTCATGACTTTAAATACCATCTATTCCCTAGTGATTCCTAAAGTCATCAGCTAGATTCTTTCAACTGAGATCCAGACCAGAATAATCAACCACCTATCTGAGATGTCCACTTGGATGCTTAATATGCATCTGAAACTTAAAACGTCCAGAACAAAACAGTTTCTATTCTTCCCACGGTGGTTTCATCACTGAAATTGATAACAAACCTTCCAATGGCTCACGCCAAAACCTGGGAGTTATCTTTGCTTCTTTCTCACACTTGATATCTGACCCATCAACAAGTCTTTTGCCAACTCTCTGCCTTCTGACTTCATCCTGAATCTAAATATTTTCCACTTCCTGTCACCATCGCCTAAATTCAAGTGACCACTCCTCCTACATTACTGCAACAGCCCAAATTGATTCCCAGCTTCTACTCTGTCTTCCCATATTACACCCCCAATTTACTCACACAGCACCAAGACTGACCTGGTTAACGTGTAATTCAGATCAAACTACTTGGCCAAAGGCATTCTCATGGGGAGTGGAACAAAATTCTTCCTTCCACTGACCTACAAAGCCTGCTGCCTACTTTACCTTTCTGATCTTATATCCCAAGCTAAATAAAAAGGTTCCCTGCTGTATGCTTCTCAAACATGCCAAGCTTGCTACTGTCTTAGGAGCATTACACTTGAGATGGCTCTGTTGTATAGAAATCCACTTATCTACACTCTTCTTTCAGTTATCTACTCAAATATGATTTTTTTTCTTTCTATTATTCTTTAGTACTGGGGAATTGGCCTTAAGGCCTCATACATGACAGGCAAGTGTTCTATTAGCAATCTGTTTCCCAAAGATTTTAAACACAGTCCAATAAGAACAGGCTTATGACTGTTGTTGCTGTTGTTTTACCTGCCAATCTGTTAGAATTTATACTGAGAAAAAGTAATTTTGGGGGAGCCTGGAGAGGTCTATTTTTATCCCATGTTTTATCACTGATACTAAGAATATAACAAATTTTTTTTTCCTTTATTTTGTATTTATTAAAAAAAAAAAACACACAGTAAAGAATATAACAAATTTTAATAAATATGCTCTGGGGGAAAAGAAAGCAAGATTCAGACCTTGTTCCCATATAGTCAAGAAACCAAGACACATTTACTAAGCTAATAAAAATTGTTTATAGGGCTGAAGAGATGGCTCAGTGGTTAAGAGCACCGTCTGCTCTTCCAGAGGTCCTGAGTTCAATTCCCAGCACCCACATTGCGGCTCACAACTGTCTGTAGTTCCAGTTCCCAGTACCAGGCAAACATCAAGGCAAATAAATAAAAAATAAATAAAGTTTAAAAAAATTGTTTATACAGAGAGCTGGCAAAATGGCTCACTGGTTCACTGGTTAAAGGCACTTGTAGAGGGCCTGGGCTCAATTCCCAGCATCCACATAGTAGTTTACAACTAGCTGTCTGTAACTCCAGTTCCAGGGGATCTGACAATGCCCTCTTTTGACCTACTAGGGCACCAGGCATGCAACATGGAGGGCATACATAAAATGAATAAATGTAGTCAGGTGTGGTGGTGCACACCTTTAATCCCAGGGCTCAGGAGACAGAGATAAGAAGACCTTTATAAGTTCCAGGGCCTGGTCTACATTGGAGAGGCTAGCCAAGGTTATTTATTGAGACCCTGTCTCAACATCAAACAAAATGACAATAACAAAAACCCTCAAGTAAAAAAAAAAAAATCTAAGAACAATGTATATAGAGATGAGCATGTTGATTCAGCCCTGTAATCATAGCACTTGGAGAAGCTGAGGCAGGAGGACTTTGAATTCCAGGCCAACCTAGGCTACATATTGAGATCTTATTCAAAAACAAAGACAAACAAAAGAAAAACTATGTATAATTCAGTAGGGTCTTGGCATATATATACAAATATAATAATTAGATCTCTAGCTACAAAATTAAATATAGTAGAGTCCCTGAGTATCATGAATGAAGCATTGGGTCTAGTCCTACATAACACCACATTAAACCAGAAATAGTGGCTTAATTCTAGAACTGAGGAGGTAGGGCCACAAGAACCACAAGTTCAAAGTTACCCTTGCCAACACAGTGAGTTCTACCTAGGCCAGCCTGGATTGCATGAGAGCTTGCCCTAAAAAGATGGAGGGAAGAAAAGAAAGGAGAGGTGGTGAGGGGGAGTTCCAGGCTTATGCTCCTCCGGGAAAGAGAGGGAGGAGGAGATTTCCAGTCAGGCATGGTACTTCAGGCCCGTAACCATGAGGACCTGTGTTTGGTTCTTCAACCCCATGCCAAAGCTGGAGAGTGCCACTACCCTCTGTTAGTCTCAGTGCTGAGACACCAGAGACAGGAAGGTCCTGGCCTACTGGCCAGCTAGTCTAGGCAAATTTGTGAAATCCAGATTCAGTAAGAGACCCTGTCTCAAAAAATAAGGTAGAAAATGAAACACGAATTCTAGTTGATATTTAATGAAAACTCTGAGCCAGATATTGAGGAAAAGCTGGAATATCAGAGAGAGGAAACAGACCACAGTCAGTTCTCACCCAGCCAACCTCTCAGGGTAAAAAGCTATCTTCAGGAGTCATCAGCCTGACTCGTCACTTCTACAAAATACCTCAATGTCTGCCTACATCTGCCTTAAATATCTCCTTTACCCAGTTGTTTCACTTCTAGGTTCAACTCTGCATCATAATTCTAGAGTTAGGACTAAAGGTGTGAGCCGCTACTGTTTGGTTGTTAGACCTTGAATTCACAGAAACACAGAAAGAACTGTTTCCTGAGATGGGATTAAAGGTCACCACTCAGTCTTTCCCACGCTGCGATTAAAGGCCTGAGTCACTACTCTCTGACCCTCCTGGCTAGATTGTGGGTGGATCTGTTCTCTCATATTCAAGGCTGATTTTATTAAATATAAAATATATACCACAAGAAAGGAAACGCAAACAGCTGTTATCAACCCCTGACCTTCTTTCGAATGTTTCTCCATGTGCACCCACACACACAGATACCCCCACACCCCCACATATACCCACACAGACACCCACACACACACAACCCACACATAGACACACACACAGACACCCCCCCACACACACACAGACACACACACAGAGACACACCCACATACCCCCCCACACACACCCCCAACACACAGACACACAAACACACCCACACAGACACACCCACACACACAGAGATAAACATACAAACATGCCCCACAATAAATAACTGTATTTAATAAAAAATAAAGATTCCTAGTTTTGCTTTTTTTTAATTTAGAGTGTAAACTACCTGAAGAATATAATCTCACTTATAATACTATGGAATTCTCACCTTGAGTAATGTCATGATTTAATATACAGCTGAAAAAGAATCCACATAGCATAATTCTTGAGAACAGTAAAAGAGATTTTTAAAAAAATAGGCCAAATGTGTAGCTCAGTGGTGGAGCCCATGTTTACATGTAATGAATCCAAATTCAATCTTCAACACAAACAGGAAAATAAAAACACAAAATACATAAAGGCTACCTTTTTGTTTTACAGAAACTGGGAACCTGTTGGGTACCATTTGACTTTATATATATATATATATATACTTATTTATTTATTTATTATGCATACAGTATACAGAAGAGGGCACCAGATCTCATAAATGGTTGTGAGCCACCATGTGGTTGCTGGGAATTGAACTCAAGACCTCTGGAAGTCATCACTCTTAACCTCTGAGCCACCTCTCCAGCCTCCCATTTGATTTTCTTTCTTTTTTTATATATTTATTTTTATTTTATGTGAATTGGTGTTTTGCCTGCATGTATAACTGTGTAAGGGTGTCAGATCTTGGAGTTACAGACAGTTGTTAGCTGCCATGTGGTTGCTGGGAATTGAACTCAGGTCCTCCGGAAGAACAGTCAGTGCTCTTAATTGCTGAGCCATCTCTCCAGCCCCCTAGCCTTTCTTATAATCCCTTTCATGTCCAGAATTGAGCCAGTATGGCAGAAGGTCTAACAAGACTTAAATTGTAGGGCTGACCCCACAGAACATAAACAACCACACCTCATTATCAGAGCTGGGACCAGGGGCAAGCACACAGCTTCAAAGTTCTGAACAAGTTCATAGGCAAAGGACTAGCTACAGTATGGTCACAGACAGTCACTGGAACTTAGCCTGCAATGCTAACATGAAGGCCTTTAGGGAAATAAGAGAATGTTTCTGCACTTGCAATTATATTCTGATTGAAAACCAAAAGATAGCCAGGTGGCGGTGGTGTAGGCCTTTAATCCCAGCTCTCAGGAGGCAGGAGGTAGGGGTGGGTGGATCTATGTGAGTTTGAGGTCAGCCTGGTCTATAGAGCAAATTCCAGGACAGCCAGGGCTACACACACACAAAAAAAAATCCTGTCTCCAAAAAACTAAACAAAACAAAACAAAAAAGGAGGAGGAGGAAAGAAAGAAAGGAAAGGAGGGAGGGAGAAAGGGAGAGAAAGTCAGCTAAGAAACGAAGCTGGCTATGATGACGCACAATCCCAGCCCTTGGGAGGTGCAGGCCTTTAATCCCAGCATTTGAGAAACAGAGGCAGGTGACTGAGACCAGCCAGAGCAACATAGAGAACCAGGCTAAACAACAAAACAAAACAAACAACAATAACAACAAAAAGTGGCTGGTGAGATGGCTCAGGGCTTGATGGCACTTGCTGCCAAGCATGAGAATCTGAGTTTGCTATCCAGAGCTCACATGGTGGAAAGAAACCACAACATGTGCACAGACACACACACAGACACTCCCAGAAGCAAAGGAGAAGGGAGTACCTGGAAGGACAGAGGAGTAGAAAGGATCTGAAAAGGGAAGGAAGAGGAAGAGGAGGACAGAGGTATTGACGCTTACCAGTCTGTTTCCATAAATATTATTTATTTGAACAGTGCCTGCCCTGACTCTATAATAATGGTCACATTATTTCTGCCTTCCCACTGGGAGCAAAACCAAAACCTGGACAAAAGAAAGAGATGCTGTCTCTCAGCTCTAGCAGCTGACAGGGCAGTCACTTGCTGGGCAGCCACCACGGCGGCACAGCACAGAAACACCAACTCTCCACTGCACTCCTCTGTACACAGGACACCGATGATCAGCCTAATGACCTATTCCGTGAAGCATAGCTGCCCTATGCACAAAGGGTCAGCTAATGGGGTCATAAAAGAGAAGTAAATGTAACACCCACAGAAGCATTAGCTTGCCATTAGGTTACAGGCTTTGGCTGGAAGTAAGGAAAGCACTCCTCTGCCAGCTCTATCAGCCTTTTATTGGCTTGTTTTGTTTTTCCAGACAGGGTTTCTCTGTGTAGCTCTGACTGTCCTAGAACTCACTCTGTAGACCTGGCTGGCCCCAAACAGAGACCCGACAGCCTCCTGAACACTGGCTACTATTTCTTTTAAGTTATTTATTTATTTACTTGTATGTATGTATGTATGTATGTGTGTGCGTATGTGTGTGTGTGTGTGTATATATGTATGTATTTAGTGTGCACACGGATGGAGATCAGAGTCTAAGGCCAGGTGGGGCTACATACCAACTATCAGACCAGCCTGGACAACAGAGTAAGATCTGGTCTTAAAGCACACACACATACACACAAAGACAGAAAGACACACACACATACACATACATACACACATGCATGCACACACACAGAGGCATCAGACACAGGAAGACAGAGACACAAAGACAGAAACATACAGACATGCAGATTCAGACCCCCAGACACATGCACAGCAGCAGCAGCATCACGGGGGACTGGAGATGTCGATCAGTTGGTTCAGTGACTGCTTAGCATGTTTGAAGCCCTGGGTTAGACCTCCAGCACTCCATAATTCCTATGACATGGTCATGCCTGTAATCCCAGCTCTCAGGAAGTGGAGTTCATCAAAACCTGGTTACATAGCAATATAAGGGCAACTTTGGTAACAGGAGGCACTTTTTCCAAAAAGAGAGACAGACAATAATATTTTTTTTTCTGATATTGCTTCAATAGTGAATACCAGGCTGACACTAGCCTAGGAACATTCTCTCCAAGCAATTTAATCTAATCCCTTAATTTTATCATGACTTCCAGGAAAACACTCCTAATTTCTAGTCTCCAGCCTTGACACAGCAGCTTCAGCTACACCTCAGGCTCCATTCTTCTAAGGCTCTGCTGGAAATTCCCGCTGGCTGACTACCAGCTTTCTCCAAGGTCTCCAAGCAGAATTCCTCTCTCCCTCAAACCCAAAGCTCCTCCTGTGCCGCCCTCCCCCAACACACAGTCGCCAGAGTTCTTTCCTTATTCATTTCCTACCATTTTAATCACAGGGAGACAGACATGTCAGGGCCTGGGGCACACAGGAGTAATTCAACAGGTCATGTCCCTGGAGCTCAGTTTCCATCTCTTGCTTGGCCCTAGCTGAAGAGAGAAACTGTTGAGTTGGGAACCTGGCTGTGGCAAGCCATGTGCTAACAAACACTGGTTTGTCTGTAAGGCACGGAGGGCAAACTCTCCAACAATGCACTTGTCTCATTAACTCCAGACACAAGGATGTTACATAGTTTTACTTGTGGTGCCAAGAACAAGGTAAGTTTTTACTTATGATGCTTTTCTTTTTTAAAAAAATATTTATTTTATATAACTATGTAAGGGTGTCAGATCTTGGAATTACAGTTGTTAGCTGCCATGTGGATGCTGGGAATTGAACTCAGGTCCTCCGGAAGAACAGCCAGGGCTCCTAACTGCTGAACCATCTCACCAACCCTCACTTATGATGCTTTTCAATGAATAAGCTAATTAATGTAAGTTTTGAAGTTTTTACTTCGTTCTTTTGTTTGTTTTTGCTTTTGAGAAGAAATCTCAATACATAGCCTTGGCTGACCTGAAGCTCACTGTGTACACCAGACTGGCCTTGAACTCACAGAGATCCTCCAGCCTCAGCCTCCTAATTGCTGGGATTATAGGCATGAGCCACCACACACACCTACTTCTGGTGCACTTGTATGAAGAAATCTGCTCACCAGGACCACCAAAGTGGCTCAGTGGGTAAAAGCACTCACTCCCAGATTTACAGATCTGAGTTGTATTCCCAGAACCAACATGGTAGGAGAGAACTATGGAGTCCAAAAGCCTGTTAGTATATCAAAGTGCAGGCTGGCCTCCAGGTCTTCTCCCCCCTAAATTTCTCCAGCTTGAGGCCTCCATTCCCAGATTCTCTCCCCGTCCTCCTCTCCCGGTCTTCTTTGCCTTAACTCCCTCCTTCTCTTACTCTCCCGCCCTCTCTTCTTCTCTCATGGCCAAGTCGTCTGGTGGGCATATTTAATCTACCACCTTCTTGCTGTGAACAATCCTTTTCCACACTATGAATCTGTATTACTCATTGGTTAATAAAAAGCTGACAGGCCAGAAGCCAGGCAGGAAGTTAGTCAGGAAGACCAAACTAAGGGTGATGGGAAGGAGGGAGAAGTCAGGGGAGTCAAAAAAGATGCCAGCCAGCTGCCAAACAAGCAGGACATGTGAAAAATGAGCTAACAAACCATGAACCATGTGGCAAAGCATAGATAGAAATATGGGTTAATTTAAGTGTAAGAGTTAGCTAATAACAAACCTGAGCTATCGGCCAAACATTTATAATTCATATTCAGCGTGAGTCAGTTATTTGGGACTGGGTGTCGGAACAGGAAATGTCCATTTATACTTTCTCTCTGTTCTAGATTCTTTCATACGCCTCTCTCCCTCGTATCTACAGTAAAAACCTCAACTATGCCTTGGAATAGCCATGTCCTCAGTTTATACATCTGGTGCCAAACCTCTCTCACAGGTTGTCCTCTGACCTCCAGACTTGCACATGCCCAGAAGCATGCACATGCACACACAAACCAAGTAAATAACTAAGAAAAATCTGCTTACTAGCTGGGCCTTAACTATGCTTAGGCTCTAGCTTAGCAGTTCTCAACCTGTGGGTCATGACCCCTTTCCCAGAGGTTGCATATCAGATATTTACATTATGACTCGTAGCAGTAGTAAAATTATAGTTCTTAAATAACAAATAATTTTATGGTTGGGGGTCACCACACATAAGGAACTGGATTAAAGGGTCGCAGCTTTAAGGATGTTGAGAACCACTGCTCTAGATGTTAGATGTTAACTATGGGGTATAAACTATCATAGTCACATTTTTTTCCACACCATCCCCTTTTTATTTTGTTGCTATGTAATAAAGAGGCCAGCTGTAAAATACAAGTTATATACAGGATATATAACTGGAAAATATCCATTTAAGTATTTTAGAATTTTCTGTTCCTGTTAAATGATGTCTTGTCCACTCTTTTTTTTTTTTATTAAAAATTTATTTATTTATTTATTTATTTATTTATTTATTTGCCTTGGTGTTTGCCTGGAACTGGAACTACAGACAGTTGTTAGCTGCCATGTGGGTGCTGGGAATCGAACCCTGGTCCTTTGGAAGAGCAGATGGTGCTCTTAACCACTGAGCCATCTCTCCAGCCCCGTCTTGTCCACTCTTGAGACTACATTCTTTCAGAATAAACACTGTGTTTTCAGTATTAAGCAGATACTAAGTTCCTGAGAATTCACACTTATACATTGCAAATAACATTTTATTATCATCTGGTAACTATTTAAGTGCACTTAAATGGATAGTGATCGGTATATTAGGAAATATTAGGAGTTCTAAGACTGGACGGAAGGGTAACCTAATTTTAAAATAAACAGCATGTATACTGGCTAGTTTTATAACAACTTGATGGACTTGAGAGATGGGAACCTCAATTGAGAAGATGCCTTGTAGGTGGGGCCAACCTGGGCTGATGGGCCTAGGTTCTATAAGAGAGCAGGCTCAGCAAGCCAGTAAGCAGCATCCTCCATGACCTCTGCATCAGCTCCTGCCTCCAGGTTCCCTGCCGTGTCTGAGTTCCTGTCCTGACCTCCTTTGATGATGAACTGTGATGTGGAAGTGTGAGCCAAATAAACCCTTACCTTCACAAGTTGCTTTGGTCATGAGCAATAGTACCCCTGACTAAGACAGCATGATCAAGTCAAGCCCAGCAAGATGGCTCAGCAGGTCAACTAGAGTTATACAAGCCTGATGACCTGGGTTCAATTCCTAGAACTCAATTCTAGAGAGAGCCAATTCCAAAGGCTGTCTCTAACTTCCACGTGCTATAACATGTGTGTGCCCATATATGGGCATCTCTCACACAGGCACGATTTTTAACTTTATTTATTTATTTGCCTTGGTGTTTGCCTGGAACTGGAACTACAGACAGTTATTAGCTGCCATGTGGGTGCTGGGAATTGAACCCGGATCCTCTGGAAGAGCAGGCGGTGCTCTTAACCGCTGAGCCATCTCTCCAGCCCCAGGCACGCTTTTTAAAACATTTAAATACAACACAATTATTTTGAAAGAAACATCATATAAGGAAATAATATATTAAAGTATTTACTCCACTACCCCCAAACACAAACTAGATCTCCTGAACATGCCACACACAAATATAAACACAGAAGGCTGAAAGAAACAGGGAGTATGGTAGACTCCTTCTCTCTGACAATCAGAGGAGGCCTAGCAGGTCAAATGTACCAACTCTCCAGGCTCCTACAGCCACTCCTAAACGGGCTCTTCTCAGAGACAAGCATTTTCTAGCACGTGCTGCCATGGGGCTGCAGAAGCCACTAATCACACGGACTGACTAACATCTGCTTTGGAAGGCTAAGAATAAGAACCATCACGGTGCTAGAATGGTATAGCTAAATGGTAAAGCACTTGCCCAGCATGCATGATGTCCAGTATCCCCCCCCCCAAAAAAAACAAGATCTGTGTGGTGGCACATAGCTTGAATCTCAGCACTTGGGACGCAGAGGCAGGTAGATCTCTATGAGTTTGAGGTTAGCCTGGTCCAGAGTGAGCTCCAGGACAGCCAGGGCTACTACACAAACCAAAAGAAAAAAAAAAATCTTAATAGTGTGGGGAAGTCTTTGGTCTTTTTTCTTAATATCTCTTATTTCAACTTTCATAACGTCAGTAATTTTTTTTTCCTTTTTCGATAGTACTGGGGACTGAACCCAGGACATGTGCATACTAGGCAAGTGCGGTCTCTAAACTCCAGACCTCTTTCACTTTTTAATTTTAATACAAGGTCTTGCCGAAGTCCAGGCTGGTTCTGAACTCACTCTGTAGCCCACCAAGACCTTGACTTTGTAATCTTCTTGCCTTAGCTTTCCATTTGAGATTACAATCCCTCATGTACCTTGCTGTTCTTTTTTTCACATTTTTTTAAATACATAAGAAATTGAGGGGTTGAGAATATGCCTTACTGGTAGAGCACTTGTCAGCAGGCATGAGTCCCTAGGTACAGTGCCCAGCACAAGAAAAATAAACAGATGAAATAATAAGACATGCCATCGAAAACTTTAAGAATTTTAAGTAATTTGGAATTTCAAATGCAAACTGTTTTTTTTTTAAAAAAAAAAAAAAAAAACTTATTTATTTTATTTATTTATTTGCCTTGGTGTTTGCCTGGAACTGGAACTACAGACAGTTGTTAGCTGCCATGTGGGTGCTGGGAATCGAACCCCGGTCCTCTGGAAGAGCAGACGGTGCTCTTAACAGCTGAGCCATCTCTCCAGCCCTGCAAACTGTTTTGTTTTGCTGCAGGATATTGAACCCAGGGCCTTATACATATAAAGAAAAACTCCACTATTAAGCCACATGCCCCAATCCCTAGACTTACTTTTAAAGTTGATTAATAAAAAACTGACTTTTTATGTTCAAAGACATCCTTTTGTTATACTACAAATTCTCAATAACACAAAATTTCTAATTTAATTTTCTCCTAAATGCCTTCTAGCTCCACTTGTGGCTCTGCCTAAGAATCAGCCCGTTATGTATTTGCAAGTTAATTTTCAAGCTCTAGAAAGGCAGAAAGGCCATTTGCCCTGTCCAGTTGGTGGTATCTGATTCTCTTTCCTTCCTTCCTTCCTTCCTTGGACAGACTCCCATCTATGCAGCTCTAGCTGTCCTGGAACCACCTGCCTCTGCCTCCCAAGTGCTGGCCAGGATTAAAAGCATGTGCTGCTACCCCTGGCTGATTCCTGTTTTAGCCACTAACTCTGTATCTCAGATTCATTTTATCAGATGGCACTGCGTGGCCCCTTTATTTCTCCTATAGAAAACCAGAAAGTCAGTTCAGTGAAAGTAGATTCTGCAAGCATTACTGCCTTATCTGGTAAGGGCTCCTTGCCGTTGAACTGCCAAACACTAGTGATTACTTTATTGCAGGTCAAACCTGATAGCTGCCCTCACTTATCCTGAAAATAGACTGGGTGCTAAGCAATTATTTGTCAAAGGTTTTGTTGCCATAGTAACCTAGAAACACCTGGAGAGTCTCCTGTAAGTCCATCTTTCTCTGAAAAAAAGACATGTCTGGTTACAGAACTCAAAAAAAAAAAAAAAAAAAAAAAAACCATAGAGCACAATGAAGCCAGATCTAAGAAGAACACACCCCAACATAACAATGCCTTTGTAGCTAGGAGTACTTATTGCTAAGGCAGAGGACCTGGGTTTAGTTCCTAGCACCTACATGGCAATTCACAGCCATTTGTACTGTAGTACCAGGAGATCTGACACCCTCTTCTAACCTTCATGGGTACAAGGCACACATATGGTGCATATACATACATGTAGGCAAACATTCATACACACACACACTTCTTTTTTAAATGTTATTTTTCAAGGTTTCTAACTGCCGAGCTCTCTCTCCACCTCCAAAATTTAAAAATTTTATGTGTATGAGTGTTTTGTCTACACGCATATCTGTGCACTATGTGTGTGCATGGTGCTCATGGAGGCCAGAAGAGGACTCTGGATCCCCTAGAGCTATAGTTACAGGAGTTGTGAGCTGTGCTGGGTGCTGAAAATCGGATCTGGGTCCTCTGAAAGAGCAGCCAATGCTCTTAACTGCTAAGCCATCTTCAGCACTCTCAAAAACAAAACAAAACTAACAACAACAAAAAGAAAAACAAAACAAAATGAAAAAACCTTCATACTAGGGGCTGGAGCAATGGCTCAGCAGTTCAAAGCACCTGTTATTCCCCGAACCCCTCGTAAATCCAATTCTAGAGGTTCTGACACTCTCTTCTTCCATATACCTGCATGCAATTTTTTTTAAAATATTTTTTAAAGATTTATTTATTATGTATACAGTATTCTGTCTTCACACCAGAAGAGGGCGCCAGATCTCATTACAGATGGTTGTGAGCTACCAGGTGGTTGTTGGGAATTGAACTCAGGACCTCAGGAAGAACAGCCAGTGCTCTTAACCTCTGAGCCATCTTTCCAGCACACAAAAGTTAAAAACAACAACAACAACAACAACAAAAAAACCTTATTTATGACAGGTCTGATGGATTTTGATTTCGAAAATTGAGGCAGGATCATAGCTAATAAAGTTCCAGGCTATCTTGGGCTCCAGAGTGAGATCTTGGCTCAAAACAAAATTATGTGTATATGTTTTTATTAAGACAGTCTCAACCATATATGTAACACTGGCTGTCTTGGAACTTTGAACTCATGAAGATCAGTGTGCCTCCTACTCCTGAGTGCTGTTATTAAAGGTGTTTGCTATTATGCCTGGCTGCATATGTTTCTTTGAGACAAGAGCTTACTCTTGTCTCAAAGAGTAATTTTGGTTTTGGATTTATTTTATGTTGTAAGTGTTTTGCCTGCATATGTATAAGTACATATGTATGCCTGGTACCTGAGGAGGCCAAAAGAGAGTGCCAGACTCCCTGAAACTGTATTTATGGATGGTTGTGAGCCACCATGTGAGTGCTGGGAACTCAACCCATCCTGGGCAAGAACATCAAGTGTTTTTTTCTCCAAGACAGGATCTATGTAGCCCTGGCTGTCTTGGAACCCTCTATAGACCAGGCTGACCCTGAACCCACAGAGATCTGCCTCTGCCTCCCAAGTGCTGAGATTAAAGGCTTGTGCCACCGTTGCCCAGCAACACCACCAAGGGTTTGTAACATGAAGCCATTTCTCTGGCCCCCTTTTTGCAGTTTTGAGACATGATCTTAATATGCAGCCCAGACTGGCCCAGAGCTTCTACCTTCTGGGTGCTAAGATTACAGACAGGTACCAACTTCACCCAGCTTGGATTTCTACACACACACACACACACACACACACACACACACACACACACACACACCCGAGGTGGGGCAGGGAGGTGGATGGGGTCAGGTTAAATTACCTGCTGCCAAGCCTGACACCCAATTCCACCCCCAGGATCCACATGGTAGGACTAACTGTCCCTGACCTCCATATTCATGCACATAAAATAAATCAATAAATCAATAAAATGTAAGATATTTTAATGGAAGACTACAGATGCAGCTCAGTCCATACAGTGCATGTCTAGCATGCACAAGACCCTGGTTCAACTCCTGCTACCTTAAAAAACTGGACATGGAGGTGGTGGCTCACACCTTTAATCCTAGCATTCAGGAGGCAGAGGCAGGTGGATCTCAGTGAGTTCCAAGACAGCCAGGTCCACACAGAGAAAGCTTGTTTCAGGAACAACAACAAAAAAAAAAAAAAAAAAAAAAAAAGAGGCACTTCTTGGTCCAAAAAAATGTTTTAAATTCATAGCCCTAAATCATTATTTTTTCCCCCTGTGTTCTGTAAAATGGGTGTCCTGAAACTCTTACTTTCTCTGGTGTAGTTTTTCAGGAAGAAGTGAGTTTCCTTATCAGAAATGAACCTAGCTTTCCAGTACGCAAAGTCTTTTGCTTATCACTGCTATCATAATAAGCTTGTGTCTTCGTTTTCTACTTTAAGGACTGTTTCTTTCAACTGAATGGTCTTCCTTCAAGAAGTCTTTGTACCCACAGATCAGCATAGTGCCTGAGCTGGGTTTGATTTCTTCCTCATGCATTCTGTCCTTAGCACGATACTGAGAACAATGAACACAAACGTACGATAATTTCTTGCTGTCTACCCAACGCAGTTTTTTTAAAAATTATTTATTCATGTATTTTATGTATACACCAGAAAGAAGAATCTGATCTCACTACAATGATTGAAAGCCACTATGCAGTTGCTGGGAGTTGAACTCGGGTCCTCTGGAAGAGCAGTCAATTGCTCTTAACCACTGAGCCATCTCTCCAGCACCCAATGCAGTTTTATACTTTTACACTTCTGTCCTGTTCTTTAGATTCTGCTGCAGTCTGGAGGGTAAACTGTTCACATACCCACTCAAAAATGCTTATCTGCCATCCACGTCTTCCCTTTATTACATTCAGGTGTAATAAAGCCTTGACAGGAACACCTCCTCTCATCTTCTGTCTCTCCAAATCCAGTAGGTTTCTTCCTGAGCTACAAAAGTAGGCCAGGGCCAACCAGGACACAGCACTCGGACTGGCAGGTAAAGCAAACACTTTCTGGGATGTTCCTTTTTTTTTTTTTCAAGCTGTTACCTGAACACCAGTTTCCTACATATTTGCTGCCCTGAAAATCCCATCTCATATTGCAAGAGGATGGACCAGCTACACGATGAGTCCTTTGTCTGAAGTTTCCACATCTCATAAATGCTCATCCACAAAGCGCTCATCCTCACAGGTATGGAGTGGTCTGCTCCGCACTAGGCGCGGCAGCCTAGGGTTTCACGTTTGTATAGGGATGAATTAGGTTCACGATCCAATAGGATCCAAAATTCTGCGTCCAAATGAGCAGGTCCTATCTCTGAGATAGGGAAAACGAAGCCCAGGGCGACCCTCGTACTCAGTGCAGTGCACATAATGGCATTTAGCACAGGCCTCCTCCAGCCCGGGCCCCGCGTACACTGGCCTCCAACCTCAGGAGCCGGGCGGCGGCAGAGGCCGGGCCAGCGCCCGCTCCCAGTCGCGCCATGCCCTCCTTCGCCCTCACCCGCCGCCGGCTGCCTCTCACCTGGCACGCTGGCATCGCCCGTCCAGAGCCGCACAGGAGACCATAGATCCGGACGGGTTTCAGAGGCCTCCCGTCCGTCTTGAGGGAGGCTTGTGCGGATGCGCGGGCACCGGAATCCAGCGCACCGACACCGGGAACACGCCACCCGGTTTCTAAGGAACAGGGGGCTCTGGTAGGGAGGGGCGGGGCGGCTGGAGGACAGCGCATGCTCTGTGACGGGGTGGGGGGTGGAACCGCGCTAGGAGGGGCCGGGATGGAGAACCGCGCATGCTCGGACCTTGGGGCGGTGCTTATGGAACTGGCCGGGATGTTGTTTCTCTCACTGTCTGTGATAGAGGTATTGCTCTTCCATCCTTTCACGTTCACTGGTGTCAAGAATGTAGATGCTTTAGAGGTTTTTCTGGGATGAAGAAAGGTCTCGTGTTCGACAGCGACCTGTGTTTGTAGAAGCTCGGGTATGGCTTTCCTATTTGCTCAGGTGTCTGCCTGGTCTTAGTGTTCTTCGGTTGTTCCTTAATGTCATTTTTCTTTTAGGCTGTGACTTCAAGTTCCCTTGACCTGCTTATGGGGCCTGTGTTCTCTCAAGGAAATAGATTTTGTAATGAGTCTGCCCTTAGTTTTACCAGACTACTGTTATAGTGAAGCCAGTAGAACTTTGTGAAATTGGCTCTGCAGAATGACTGAGGTTTATTCTGTGTGGTAATATTCTCTTGGCTGGGCTGGAGAGGTGGCTCAGTGATTAAGAGCACTGACTGTTCTTCCAGAGGACCTGAGTTCAATTCCCAGCAACCACATGGTGGCTCACAACCATCTATGATGACATCTGATACCCTCTTCTGTGTACTGTATACATAACAAATAAATAAATCTTTAAAAAAATATATTCTCTTGGCTACTTCTCCACTGCAAAAGGGGAGGCTCCTAGAAAGACCATGCCTGCCAAAGATGGTTGTGTGACCCTTTTACCATTGGTAAGACTTGCCACCATTCCACTCTGTCTCTGCACCTGGGCAGCTTCTAGGGTGAAAAGAAATTGCAACTTAGAACCTTCCTCTTCAAATGGGACGTTATCTCCTGACAGAAAGGATCAGAGTTAAAATGATGATGCATTTTCTATTTCTTGAAATTCTTTTTGTTTGTTCATTTGTTTTATTTTGCTTTGTTTTTCAAGGTAAGGTTTCTCTGTGTAGGCCTGACTGTCCTGAAACTGGCTTTGTATACCAGGCTGGCTTTGAACTCACAGAGATCCACCTGCTTCGGCCTCAATGGTGCTGGCATTAAAGACATGTACCACTACCACCACCACCACCGCACCCCCCCCCCCGGCTTGCATTTTATATTGCACGATTATGGTAATTCTCCTAGATCAGGGTTTTTCAGCAGTGATACTACTAACTGGTAGTTTTGGTTGGACAGAGATAGGGAGGGCTATTTGCTATAGGATGGTTAGCAGTATCCCTAGCCTTGCCCCGGTAGATGCCATTACCACACAACCCAGTTGTGACTACCAAGAATTACTTTTGTGCTTATCTGATTTCCCATTTCTTCCTCTACATTAGCTCTTCCTGAATAATTGTAGGTGCTGGGAGTGTAGTTTAGAGGTAGAACATTTGCCTAGTACATATGAGAGCCTTCATTTATGACTCAACACTGCCAGATAAAACCAAAAACATATGGAAGATGCTCCTCAGTGAAACATTCTCTAGTAATCCAGATTTAGAAAAATGCATTGTTAAGCCCCACACTTTAACTCAGGACTTTTAGAGCTTTTAAATAATTAGTGATTGCCCAGCTGGTGGAGCACACCTTTAGTACTCACACTCCGGAAGCAGAGGAAAGTAGATCTTGAGGCCAGCCTGGACTATAGAGTTCTATTCGGAACAGTCAGGGATACACAGAAAAACCCTGTCTCAACGGGCACTCGACACACACACACACACACAAACCAAACAGATAGCTGGTGATTAATGTTCACCATAAACATCCAAGAGTTTTCTTGGTTTATAAACTACCAAAAAGCCCCTTTCCAAGAACATGTCTTCTTGAGATATGAGTCTTATTCCTCCAGCAAACCCCACTCTGGTGACTTAGCCTCTACCCTCTTCTTTCTGAAGTGTCACTAACCATCCTAGCTGCTCTCCAGTCAAAGCCTGTCTCTTCAGCAATCACCCATCTTGTGCCAACTTTTATCTCCTTTCTGGGTTTTATGGCCTATTAGTGGCATCCTAGTTCCTTCTCTCTGTATCTTACCTTATATAGATACCAGCATAATTTACTTTATCCCTTTTCTGCACAGACTCCTAGTTTTATGGAATCATGAGAGCTAGTCACAGACTCACGGAAGGACCAAGCAATACTCATGCACACTATGGCCCCCTGGTTTCAATGGCTCCTCATTAACTTCACCTTTTAAGGAGGGGGAGCAAGCCCAGAAAATTAACTTCCTTTTCCTTTCTTTGTTGCTAGTAATTGAACCAAGGGATTTGCAAATGTGAGGTGTCTTGGTTTCTTTCCCTATTGTGATAAAATACCACACCTAAAATAACATAAGAGAGGATGTTTATTTGGCATAATTCCTAATTATAGTTCATCATCATGGGGAAGTCAAGGTAGGAGAAACTTGAAGCAGCTGTCCCATTACACTCAAGAACAGGGCTGGAGAGAGAGTTCAGAGGGTAAGAGCACTTGCTGTTCTTACAGGAGACCTGAGTTTAGTTCCCAGCACCCATGTGACAGCTCACAATTATTCACAACTCTAGTTCCAAAGACTTGATTATCTTCAAGAACACCAGGCACATGGTGGGTACACAGACATATATACAAACAAAACACACAGATTATAAACAAGCAAAAAACACAACCAAGGAGGAATGTGTTACATGAATACTAATTGATCTTATAATAAAAATCCAGAGCCAGATACTGGGAAAAAGCTGAGAGTCAGAGAGAAAGAGGAACAAACCATAGCCACCTTGCTAACTCCTCAGGCCAAAAAGGGGAAAATCCTGTCTCCGTGAATCCTCAGATTGAATATGTGAAGAGAGGGGAAATGCAGGCCAAAATGAAAGAATTGAACACTGTCTCCTCCTGATTTACATTTCTTTCTCTGCCCAGCCATATCACTTTCTTCCTAGTGCTGGGATTAAAAGGAATGTGTGTTTCTCAAACACTGGGAGCAGAATGTGGGATCTGAAATGCTGGGATTAAAGGTGTGTGCCACCACCATCTGGCTCTGTTTGGCCTCAAACTCACAGAGATCCAGTCAGACTTCTGCCTCTGTTTCCCCAGTGCAAGGGTTAAAGGTGTGTATTAACACTTCCTGACCTCTATGGCTAATTCTGTGGCTAGCTCTGTCCTCTGATCTTTAGGCAAGCTTTATTTCTTTAGAGTATTCACAATATATTACTACATTTCCCCTTTGTCAAAAATTAAACAGGTTGGGGCTGGAGAGATGGCTCAGCGGTTAAGAGCACCGTCTGCTCTTCCAGAGGACCCGGGTTCGATTCCCAGCACCCACATGGCAGCTCACAACTGTCTGTAGTTCCAGTTCCAGGCAAACACCAAGGCAAATAGATAAATAAATAAAGTTTTTTTTTAAAAAAAAATTAAACAGGTTATCACTAATATAAGAAAAACTATATACAATAAGTACAATAACTATATACAATATATACAGGCAAGGACTGGAGAGATGGCTCAGTGGTTAATAGCACTGACTGTTCTTCCAGAGGACCTGAGTTTGATTCCCAGCATCCACATGGCAGCTAACACCTGTCTGTAATTCCAAGATCTGACACCCTTACACAGTTATACATGCAGGCAAAATACCAATTCACATAAAATAAAAATAAACATTTAAAAAATAAAAAGACATATACAGGCAATAACTATATCAATTATGTCTAGTCATCAACAATTGACAAATTCAGAAAAAATACTTCATTATTTATCCTATTTTGATGAGTCTAAAGTTTGTACCTAATGCACTTACTATCCTAACTTGTATTACCAACTAAAAAATATCTTTTTATGTCTCTCAAGCTTACACACTTTACACCTCTCTAGTGAGTTTCTTTTCTGAATTTGTTAACAAGGAAAACTAATTTTATAACTATTTAGTCTTCAGCTCCATCAGAGGCCCAAGAAGGAAATAATATTACCTAAGTAAAATGGAAGTGCAAGCAAGTTATTTCCAAAAAATTGTGAAAAAATGACAGAAACAGCTGGCTGCCTGGATAG
Source organism: Sigmodon hispidus (assembly GCA_004025045.1). Classification (NCBI taxonomy): domain Eukaryota; kingdom Metazoa; phylum Chordata; class Mammalia; order Rodentia; family Cricetidae; genus Sigmodon; species Sigmodon hispidus. Next base: position 76,509 of record PVIH01005963.1, on the reverse strand, counting down.
TCACTCAAGGTTCCTCTGTAACATTGGGGCACGAATCTTTAGCCTATGACTTAGCATATCTGACAGACTTATCTGTGAAGCAGGATATTCTTAAAGACCTTCCTACCTTGTCTTGGCAAGGTTCAGCAGTCCTTTCTTGCATGTCTGCTTGTCCATTTTGGACATCATACTGTCAGCAGCTGAGGCAAGAGCACTCTTGCCTGGTGGCAAAATTTGCCACAAAGAAAGTAAATTCCATATGGAGATAATGGAGTTTCTTCAATGCCTATCATTTTCTCTGAAGTAGATTGATGCTGCCAGGAGCAGATGTCTCATTATCTTAAAAATTAAAAGAACCTGGGGCTAAAGAGATGGCTCAGGGGTTAAATGCACTGAGAGCTCTTCCAGAGGACCCGGGTTCAATTTCCCAGCACCCACTTGGCAGCTCACAACTGTCTATAACTCTAGCTTCAGGGCAAAACACCACTGTACATAAAATAAAAAAAATAAATTTTTGAAAAAATAAAAAGTGAAAAGTAAAAGAACCTAGGTTATTAAAACATCTTAAATACCACATTCTGTAGATCTCTGAAGTGCTTGAAGATGACCTGTTTATCTAAAATGTATCTCTGTTTGACTTTGGAAAAACATAATATGCCTACAAGTTTTATTGTAATGACTAACTACTAATTTGCATTTCTTTATAGCCTAATTAGTTGGTGGTAATAATAATTTTCAAGGACTATCAATTTTCAATGCATTGTTTAATGAACTGTATAGATGAGATGGGTAAGTTTTGGTTGTTCAGTGGGTTATAGATAACTGATATTTTTTAGGGTGGTTGATCACAAGTAGTATTGGTAATGGTCAGGAAAAAGGCTAAACAAAGGAAATTAGATTTGAAAAGAAGAAGAAGGAGAAGGAGGAGGAGGAGGAGATGATGTCTAGATGTCCAAGATCTTTTGACTTCTTTAAGACAAAAACAGAACCCTGCCTGCCCCATTGTTTGGTGAGTTTCCTTACTGTTGGTTTCACTCATGGGAAGATACACACACACACACACACACACACACACACACACACACACACACACACACACACGCACTACCAGATGCCACACAAGAGTTTATTTAAGGGAGTTACCGAGTGGTTACCCGGAGAAGAGCAAGGGAGGAGGAAGAGAGAGAGAGAGAGAGAGAGAGGAGAGACTGTCACATGGCATTTGCTTTTAAGAGAAAGGGTGGGCATGGATCCATGTGGCTACACCTAGGGGCATGCCCTCCATGCTGCATGCTCTGCTGGTGCCATGTTGGATTTACCACACAGTGTGCCAAAAATCCTTACACTTACAACTTACAGGAATGATGATGGGTAAGCCATCATTTCTCCTGATCAAGAGGTGCTCCTGTTCAAATCAAGTCTTTATTAATTATTATGGTATCCATAGATTTTCTTTTGTGGAAACAAAGGTGAAACCCCTTCCTCAACATAGCAAGTATCCTGGTTTCCATTCTGAAGTCAACACATCTTTGAAGTAGACATGCTGATTTAGCTGTTGTTCCTTTCTCATTAGCATGAGAAAATTCAAAGTTAATAAAGCATTATGTAGGGGCTGGAGAGATGGCTCAGCGGTTAAGAGCACTGGCTGCTCTTCCAGAGGACCCGGGTTCAATTCCCAGCACCCACATGGCAGCTAACAACTGTCTGTAGTTCCAGTTCCAGGCAAACACCAAGGCAAATAAATAAATAAATAAAGTTTAAAAAAAAATAAAGCATTATGTAATCTATTTTTATTTTTTACCTCTTTCTGTTTGTTTAGCATATCCCCTAGAGTTCAATTTGATCTTTCTATGACTGCTTGCCCTGAAGGATATGGTATACTTGTAATATGCTTTATATTGCAATAAGCAAAATGTTTTATTTTACTAGAGACATATGCTGGATCATTGCCAGTCTTTTTAAAAAATATATTTATTTTTATTATTTTATGTAAATTAGTGTTTTGCCTGCTTGTATAACTGTGTAAAGGTGTCAGATCTTGGAATTACAGAGAGTTGTAAGCTGCCATGTGGATACTGGGAAATGAACCCAGGTCCTCTGGAAGAACAGTGCTCTTAACCGTTGAGCCATCTCTCCAGCCCTTCATTGTCAGTCTTAAATTGTAGAGGTATTCCCATGATGGCCCTAACTTATAGCAAAATGTGGTTACAGAATCAGCCTTTTCCAAGCTTAAAGCAGTTGCCCATTGAAATCCTTAAAAATGTATCTATTATATGGTGTACATATTTTAATTTTCTAAATTCTGTAAAATGAAACACATCCATCTGCCAAATTTCATTTTTATGTATACGTTTAGGATTACTTCCTGCTAGTAATGGAGTTTGGTTACAGAAGGAATAGTTAGGACATATTTTGTAATTTCTTTGGCTTGTTGCCAAGTGATGAAGAAATTTGTTTTTAAAACTTTGCTATTGACAAGGTGTTTTTGTTGTTGGTTCTTAAAAAAAGATTTATATATTTATTATATATACTGTGCTCTGTCTGCATATATTTCTGCATGCCAGAAGAGGGCACCAGATTTCATTATAGATTGTTGTGGCCCACCATGTGGTTGCTGGGAACTGAACTCAGGACCTCTGGAAAAACAACCAGTGCTCCTAATCTCTGAGCCATCTCTCCAGCTCGACATGGTGTTTTTTATAAAACTCTAAGGTCAGGGGGCTGGAGAGATGGCTCAGTGGTTGAGAGCGCCGTCTGCTCTTCCGGAGGACCGGGGTTCGATTCCCAGCACCCACATGGCAGCTAACAGCTGTCTGTAGTTCCAGTTCCAGGCAAACACCAAGGCAAATAAATAAATAAAGTTTTAAAAAAAAAAATAAAACTCTAAGGTCTCTAGTACATTTCCTATCAATAATTGATCAATTTCATCATAACTTTGTATTAGAGGGCCTGGCAGACCCATTTGGGATTGGATGTATGTTTTATATATAAGGGATGATTCCTATTCCTGATTATTTCTTGTAACAGAATAATGAGTTAGTTCTGACTCATCAGGAATAGTCAGCAGTTTCAATATGTAAAACAACCTCTGCATACTGAGAGTCAGTATCTATATTAATAGGTTCTGTAAAATCCACTAATACCATCATAATAGCATGTAATTCTGACTTTTGGACAGAATTATAAGAGCTTTGAGCCACTTACATTTTCTGCTTTGTAACCTACCTTTTCTGACATATTTGCATCAGTTTAAAGTGCAGGGGCGGGGGCTGGAGAGATGGCTCAGCGGTTAAGAGCAACGTCTGCTCTTCCAGAGGACCCGGGTTCGATTCCCAGCACCCACATGGCAGCTAACAACTGTCTGTAGTTCCAGTTCCAGGCAAACACCAAGGCAAATAAATAAAGTTTTAAAAAAAAAAAATAAAATAAAGTGCAGGGGCTTCAGAAATTGATGTTCCCCATACAATATGAGGAAAAATCTAGTTAGTTCTCTTTATAAATTAATTATTTTGAGGATATTTGTTGTTTATCTTTTTTTAAAAAAAAACTTTATTTATTTAATTATTTGCCTTGGTGTTTGCCTGGAACTGGAACTACAGACAGTTGTTAGCTGCCATGTGGGTGCTGGGAATCGAACCCGGGTCCTCTGGAAGAGCAGCCAGTGCTCTTAACCGCTGAGCCATCTCTTCAGCCCCTGTTGTTTATCTCTTAAAAAAAATACTGCAAGCTCTTTGCTAAGAATCACTTTTTCCCCATAATTGGTCAATTTCTTCATTAGTTAAAGGTACTAGAATTTCTGCTGGGTCCAATCCTATCAACTGACAAAGTCTTAATTTTCCTTTTTAAAATAAAATCAGAAATCTTTTCCACATATGTCTTTAATTTCTTACTTGGTTTACTTAGTAGAAATATCTACTCTAGGGGGCTGGAGAGATGGCTCAGAGGTTAAGAGCACTGACTGTTCTTCCAGAGGACCTGAGTTCAATTCCCAGCAAAACCACATGGTGGCTCACAACCATCCATGATGAGGTCTGGTGCCCTCTTCTGTAAAACTGTATGCATAATAAATAAATAAATCTTTAAAAAAAAAGAAAAAGAAAGAAAGAAAAGAAATATCTACTCTAGGGGCTGGAGAGATGGCTCAGAGGTTAAGAGCACTGACTGTTCTTCCAGAGGTCCTGAGTTCAATTCCCAGCAAAACCACATGGTGGCTCACAACCATCTATGATGAGGTCTGGCGCCCTCTTCTGTAAAAACTGTATGCATAATAAATAAATAAATCAAAAAAAAAAATTTAAAAAAAAAAAAAAAAAAAGAGTACTGACTGCTTTTTTCAGAGGTCCTGAGTTCAATTCCCAACAAACGTATGGCGGCTCACAACCATCTGTGATGAGATCTGGTGCTCTCTTCTGGCCAGCAGGTAGAACACTGTATACATAATAAATCTTTTAAAAAGAAAGAAAGATCTACTCCAATATAATATTTTCCCTTTACATTAAAATTCTCATAGGGGGGCTGGAGAGATGGCTCAGCGGTTAAGAGCACCGTCTGCTCTTCCAGAGGACCCGGGTTCGATTCCCAGCACCCACATGGCAGCTAACAACTGTCTGTGGTTCCAGTTCCAGGCAAACACCAAGGCAAATAAATAAAATAAAGTTTTAAAAAAAAAAAAAAAAAAAAAAAAAAAATTCTCATAGGAGAATATTTAGAGAGTAAAATAACCAGAATGCAATTATGATCTGGATCCACACAATCCACAAATGCATCCTATGATTTCTTTTCAGACAAAGCCGATTATCTCTCAGTTTCAACTCATAATTCTCTTGGATTATTGTCATTATCTAAGGTTTTAAACAAATACTACATTTTTCATTTTTTACTCCAATAGTAGTCTGTAAACTGGAAATGTCTCTTAGCAATCTTTGAAAATCATTAAGAATATATATATATATATATATATTTTTATCCGAAATGTGTTTATAGGGATGGTTCCCACTCATGTTGAATCAGGTGCTTCTCTTCCTCCTGAAGGAGAATCCTTCTGTCATCCTTGCTTTCCCGCCTGTGGACTGACAGAGGACAGTGGAACAGCCAACACACAAGACTACCGTTTGTGCATGGCTAAAGACCATGGTGATTTTATAGCATCCTGGGCATTTCACATCCATAAAGTAGGAATTGGGGCTCTGCACCAGGCACCTTTTCTTGTGTTTCCTCTTTTCCTCTTCTGGAGAGAGATGAAGGAGATCCTTTGTGAGAGGCATGTTCTCATCAGGAGGCCATCACAGCGGAAAAGAAGAGTATTTATGTTTGAATCAGCCAGTAAAATTTCATCCATGTAGTGGTAAATGATAGATTGTGGATATTATTTACGTATCACTTTTAACAGCTGCTGTACAAAATATTACCACAAGGTATGGCTATTTAACTTTTCTGTGGGACAATCTTTCATTGATATCTCTTTACAGAGATAATTCACAAGAATTATTATTAGTAAACATTGTAAAGGAAATTTTTGTCTTTTACTTGTAAAGGTAAAGAACGTCTTTTAAATTGATAACTATAAGAGGCCATCCTTTAAGTAACAGAAAATACAGAGGAATTCCATATTGTAGAGAACCCATTGGCTGAATCATCTTGTTAATGGCTTTTAGATCTGTTACCAGTCTTTATTTTCCAGATTTCTTTTTGATAACAAATACAGGAGAATTCTAAGGATTAGTTGATTCTTTAATATGCTGAGCATTTAACTGTTCTTATACCAGCTATTTTAAGGCCTGCAATTTCTCTTTTGTTAAAGGCCATTTCTGAACCCATACAGGATTACCTGTTAACTATTTTAAAGGTAGCCCTGTTCGTGCCTTTGGGAGATCAGCAGCTGTTGTGTCTTGTTTTTGTACAACCCGAATGGTCAGTGACTGTTACCTTCTAATACTTTCTCCCAGAAACCTATGTTAGCTTATGGTTTGTTTCTGAGATTGGAGGAATGTTAATCTAAGTATTCCATTGCTATAATAAATCAATGTCCCCATAAATTCATGGTAATGTTAGCCACATATGGCTTTAATTTTCCTCTCTGCCCTTCTGACACTATACATTCAACCTCCCTCATGTTCTGTTTTATCTGGGATAACATTCCTAAAAGCTTAACATTTACCTCCTGGTTAGGGGGGGGAGATTCTGGTGTAATCATTATTATATCTGTACCTGTGTCTACCAGACCTTCAATGACAACATCATTTATTTATATTTTTAATTTTGCTCTTTGTTCATTTATAGAAGTTTGCCAAAATATTTGCTTTATGGTTTCTCCTGAATTTTTTGTTTTCTTTTTAATAGCTGTTCTATGTCCAGAACAGTATTTTTTTTTTTTTTTTAGAATGGACATTAGGTTCTTTAATTGCTCTAGGAAGGTGTTTCTGTAGTAGCACAAATTTGGGTTGTAAGAAAAGAAAGCTCTGAGCCAAATATTGGGGGAAAGCTGAAATATCAGAGAGAGGAAGCACCACAGTCAATTCTCACCAAACTGTCTTGCAACTTCTTCAGCCTCACTCCTGGTCTCTTTTGCTTGTTGCTTCTGCCAGTCACTTCTATTTCTGCTGGGTTTCTATGAGTCCTTATATACCGTATCCCATCCAGGTTAGGATTAAAGGTGTGTAGCCTTGAACTCATAAAAACAGAATAAATTCTGTCTCTAGAGTTATGGGATTAAGGGTGCTGGAATTAAAGGTGTGTGTGATTAACTCTCAGCTATTTATCCTTGTATTCAAGGATCAAGGATTTCCTGAGCTGTCTGCATAGGATTTGACTGTGTGCTCTCACTGATATCCCAGAATTTATTAACTACCTAACAAATATCCATGATGACAGGAGATGACTGAACTGAATTTGACAAGGGGGCCTGTGGGAGGCCTCTCAAGGAGTTCCCTGAAGGCAGAAGGCTACTTTGCTGTCCCTTGCCGGTCTACATTTGTCAGGCCAGTGTTGGCCTTTGCCCCACCTTCTGCATCATCCAGAAGGCAGGGTTGTTCTGTTAGGGTTATTTTAGCAAAAACATTGCTTCTAGGAACACCCTGTTTAAAATCCCTTTTTAGGTGACCTTGTGTACCACTGTTGAAACATTTGACATTTTAATTTGTCTTCAAACCTCTGGAAATCACCTCTCATATCCAAGCATCATCATAGTTACGAGAGTAAAGATTAATTGTATTTCAGATCCAATGTTCCAAGGGTGTTGATCTTGCCTTTCACAGCCAAACTATCCTTTTGTATTGTGAATTAGCATTTTCAAAAACCAGAGATTCAATTACTTATTTGTCTACCTTCTGAATTTGGCATTATTCTATTTACTGCTGAAGTCAATCTTCATAAGAAATCAGTAAAGGTTTCTTTTGGACTCAACTTACTCAATTTTATATACTCCAGGATCTTCAGCCTAAGGAAGTGCCGCACATTGACATCTCAACACAATTGAAGCCATGTTAGGGGCACCATTTTGACATTTAGAATTTAGGCCATATGCCTAACACCTGCCAAAATGGAAACAAAGATATAATCTATCAAAGACCTAATCCACACTTTCAGGATCTGGGAAAGTCCGTAAATGTACTAACCATCCTTTTTTTTGGCTTCTATAGTTTCACTTCTTGGTAACTGTTCTTGCTAGCCAAAATGTGTCAACCAGGATGTAGTTTTTGTTCATAAAAGGCAAAACATGGTGAGTCTTAGAGCTGCCTGATTTGGGCAAGTTTTCCATGCAAGTCTCCAGCCAGCAATGCAGACTTCTTATTTGGCTTTAAAAGTTTTTTTTTCTTCTTTTTTTATGAGCTGAGAAATCTTAGCACTTAGAGGCAGAGGCAGGCAGATCCCTGAGTTCCAGGACAGTGTACTCTACAGAGTAAGTTCCAGAATACCTAGAGCTAAAACTTGGTCTCAAAAAACCAAACAATTTTTTTTTTTTTCTGTATGTTGGGCAGGAGAAATAACTTAGTGGTTAAGAGCACTGGCTGCTTTTCCAGATGAGCTGTTTTCTATTCCCATTATCCACATGGCAGCTCACCAATGCCTTTAATTCCAGGTCCAGGGGATCTGACACTCTCTTCGGGCCTCCAAGGGCGCCATGCACACATGATGCTTAGATATACATGCAGGTAATACACCAATACACATAAAATGAAAAAGAGAAAATAGTTTTTGTTTGTTCTCTGGTAGAATTACTTCAGAATATTCTAGAAGCCCTAGCGAGATAGATGTCCAAAACCCAAATAACTTATCAAGCACATTTCTTCAGCCAACCACATACCCAATTCTTCAGCCATCAACCCAGCCAGTCTGCTGCCATACAGTAACCCAACATATTCTCTCCACTGTTGCCTGGAACTGACTGATGTGGTCCAATTGGTCAAACCCAATTCATCAGAACTGGAAGAGGTACTGTACACTGATTGGAACAATGCTGTTCAAAATGGAATCAGGTATTCTGGGGCCACCACTGTCACCTAGGACAGGACAGTTTGGGCCCATTCTCTCAGATGATGGACTTTAGAACAAAGGGCTGAGCTTTGGCATTAACTCAGGCACTTTGCTAGAGGAAAGACAAAACAATCACTGTGTAATTTTTTGTGTGTCCTCAAAGATTTTAACATTTCTTCCAAGGTCCTGCTTATGCTTTATACCTGTCCTGAACTCTGTAATCTACAACTACAATATAGTTTTTAATCAACATTTAGGACCTTTGTCAGATTTGGAGAATCTTTGGCTGTGAAGACTGAGCCATTGTCAGATTGGGAGAGGGGCAACCCAAATCTAGGTATTAACTCTTGGAGTTTCTTCATGACTGCTAAGGCTGTCTACATTTGTGTGGGAGAGGCTTCCACCCATCCAGAGAAGGTTTTTTTTTTTTTTTTTTTTAAACTTTATTTATTTATTTGCCTTGGTGTTTTGCCTGGAATTGGAACTACAGACAGTTGTGAGCTGCCATGTGGGTGCTGGGAATTGAACCCAGGTCCTCTGGAAGAGCAGACGGTGTTCTTAACCACTGAGTCATCTCTCCAGCCCCCAGAGAAGGTTTTTATGAAAAATAACAAATATTTATATAAAAAATGTCGGTTTTACCTTTGTAAAGTTGACTTCTCAGTGTTCTCTGGGGGTGCTACTTGGGTGTGGGTTCCTTCCCAGGCTTTCTCCCCCCTCATGTCATTGCTGTTCAATTCCCAGCAATGACATGGCCTTGGGATCTGATACCGTCATACAGTCATACATAAAGGCAAAACACAAATGTACATAAAATAATAAGTAAATGTTTTTTTAAATTATATTTGGGAAGTTCACCCTCTTCTTCCTAAACTATGCTTGTCAAGCAGCAAACCCTAACAATTCCTCACTCAAGTCCTTATAGGCCCCACAACAAGCCCAAAGGGCTATTCATCCGACAATGTCTGAATCTGTATACAAGTTCCAGCCCAGCAATCTTGTGTGAGTTAAGAGGCTCCTGACCCAGATGTTGAAGCCAACGTAGAACAGCCCATATCCTATGGTTCTCACTACCCATAAAGCAGTGGATCCACCATACCTATCTAAGGGAGTCTACCAAAGACAACAGACTGGTTGTCACCCACTAATGATGACAGGGCCCAAAGACTGCAGTTGTCCTATTTTGCTTTATTCCCCATGGGAAAGGCCCATAACCTCCACAGGCCAAGACCCCGGAGATGAGAATCAAGATAAAACTAGGATTTTTTTAGCTTAATCTATCCACTGAGACCAAACCTACTTTCCAGGTGGACTTCCATTAAAAAAAAAAAAAAAATTACATCCAGAGGCTACTGGGAAAAGAAGGCTGTGAAGGAGCATGTTCTTGGGCTTGTGGGTCTACTATTGAAAAAACTTGGGCTCCAGTTGACCCCAAACTACCTGCCATGTTGATGGCCCCCAGAACTGCCAAGAGCTGGGTGAGAATCAATGTACTCAGTGGGGTTGCAAAACTGATTCTTTCTGGAGGCACAAGTGACATCTTCATAGTCTTAGAGACAAAACCACCACAATCTACCTGTAATTTCACTAGTCTTTGGCAATGCAATCTCATATCTATAAAGGTTTGGGCTTGCCAGAAACATCATTTATTGGAAAACTAATACCTGGGAGTCAGATGATGGGTATGTGAATGGTCAGGACCCAGGTAACTTATTTACTAGCCAAGGAAACCTTCAGCTAGCGGTACCTGGCCCACTGGCCAAAGTGGCCCATCTGGATACCCTGGAATAGAGCCTTCTAAGGTTGCAAGCTCCAAAATTCTAATTTCCCCAGAAATCCCTTTGGATATAGAGGTATAAGTCAAGGAAACAGCGAAGGCCAGCTCCTCAGCATTTAGGAAGCTAAAAGGAATGTTTCAGTTCCTAAACCACTCTTTCCTGGACATAGGTGCCTTAGTCAATGTTCTATCGCTGTGAAAAGACACCATGACCTTAGCAACTTTATAAAAGAAAACATTTAATGGGGCTTGCTTACATTTTACATTGTCATGGTGGAAAGCACAGTGACACACAGGCAGACATTGTGTTTGTGCTGGAGTGCAGCTGAGAATTTTACACCTGGATCCACAGGCAACAAACAGAGATACTGTGCCTGGCCTGAGTATTTGGAACTCCAAAGCCCACTCCCCATGCACACTTCCTCAAGGCCACCTGTCCTAATTCCTGTCAGTACCATTTCCTAATGACCAAGCATTCACTGTTCCTATTTAAAACAATGGTGGCTGAGCCTGGACTCCAAGCCCCATAGAATGTTGGGCCTGGAACTAATCAAACCAAAAGACTCCTCTTCTAATCCTGACAACTATAAATGGGATCAACCTACACCCGTCCTGTGGGACCTCCAAGGAAGAGTACCTGCTTAACGTCACCAAGATACCCTCTATATAGTTCCCCCCATGCCAATTCCTGTAGCCACATACATTCCCAAGAAATGGCAGTTGGATGTATTTTAAGGCCTCAGAGACTACCTAACTTACTTACCCTAACAGCTTAATCAAATGTTTATCTTGTAAATTGTTTACACTGGAGGAAACCCCTGACCTTTGTATCCTTGTTTATCATACCACAAGTGTTCATCAATAATAATAATGAGGAGGAGGACAGAGCCCACCTAAATCTAGATTCTGGGTTTCCTGTGTGGCAAGCTCCCCCATTCTCATCTCATGGTTGGTAGGGCCGGGCATCTCAGGATGGGCTCTGCTGCAGTTGGTACTTCAGCTCTCCTTGTGGGAGATAAAAATTTCAATGCTCAAGTGGACACAGACCTAGGCCAACTGAAAAATTCTATTTACTGTCGGAAAACCCAGGCAGAATCCCTAATAGAGGTTTTTCCAGAGGTCTAGATCTCTTCTTCATGATGGAAGGTCTCTCTCTGTATGACACTGGGAGAAGCATTGGCTCTACACCAGCCAGTCAGGGATCTGAGTAATTGGTACCAACTCCTGACCTCCTGGGCAACTTAGGCTGTTACTGAGCCATTACTCTTCCTGCCCCTATCACTCAAAAGAAGTACCTTTAACTCTGGTTGCAAGATTTTGGGGGCCTTCAAAATATATAGTTGGCTTTTGCATTCTACACCAATGAAGTGAACCAACCAGGGCCCAGTAAGATCTATGTGTGCTTTGGTTTTTGGGGACAGGTTCTCATGTAGCCAAAGCTGGTCTCAAAACAATGTAAAATGGCTGACCTGTAAATACTGCCCCTTCTGTCTCTTCAATTTCTAGGATTGTAAGTGTACACTACTACACTCAGATAAGAAATTTCTTTTCTTTTTAATTGCATAAAGGGACTGAGGAGATGCTTTAGTGGGCAAAGTGCTTGCTTTACAACCATGAAGATCTGGATTTGGATCCTTAGTACCCATATATAAAGGCAGGCAGGCACAAAACCACGTAAACTGGAACTGGGAGGCAGGAAGGAGGGGATCTCAAGGACTCAATGGCCATTGTGGCAGGACTGGTGTGGTCCAAGTTTAGTGAAAGACCCTGCCTCAAAAAAATTAAGGTCAAGGAACCACATATATGGCTCAGGTGTTAAGAACAGACACTGCTCTTGCAAAGGACTAGAATTCAGATCCCAGCACACTCATTAGGTAGTTAAAATTGCCTTTAACACCAGCTTTGGGGGCTCCAATGCCCTCTTTGGACTCCCCAGACACCACATAGATGTATGATTACCCCCACTTCATACACACAGTTAAAAATAGTAAAGAAGAGCCAGGTAGTAGTGGCTCATGCCTTTAATCCCAGCACTAGGGAGGCAAAGGCAGGCAGATCTCTGTCTCTGTGAGTTTGAGGCCAGCCTGGTCTTCAAAGATAATTTTAGGACATTCAGTACTACACAGAGATATCCTGTCTTGAAAAACCAAAAAGAAAAAAGTGGAGTGAAATTGAAGAAGACACTCTGGGGCTGGAGAGATGGCTCAGCGGTTAAGAGCACTGACTGTTTTTCTGGAAGACCTAAGTTCGATTCCCAGTATCCACATGACAGCTAACAACTGTCTGTAATTCCAAGATCTGACACAGTTATACATGCAGGCAAAACACCAATTCACATAAAATAAAAATAAAATAAAAAAGAAATTGAAGAAGACACTCAACAGTCCCCAGCCTCCATACATGCATACAATGGGAAGTGCACTTGCAAACATACATACTACACACAAAGTTATTAAAAGCACATCTAAGCCAGGCATGGTGGTACATCTTTAATCCCAGCACTCAGGAGGCAGAGGCAGGTGGATCTCTGAGTTCCAGTCTAGACTGGTTTACAGAGTGAGTTCAGGATAGCCAGAGAGGGCTGTTAACGCAGAGAAACCCTGTCTTGAGAAAGAAAAAGTACATCTAAGCTTAAAAAGGGTGTGCAGGTCATACAGTATACCATTTTATATGGTGAATTTGGACACCAGAGGAATTTGGTATGCGGAAGAAAAACCAGTCTCCTGGAATCCATTCCCTGTCAATGCTGAATATATGCTATTAACCCCCCCCTTTTTTTCTTTAAAGATCCACAAGCCTGAGGTGCAGGGTTTGTGTTGTAGATGCATACTTCTGTGGAGGGAAAAGGACACTGTAGCCCACCCTTCTGAAGTTAAATTTATTGTTTTCCTTGTCTAAGATGAACTATTTAAGATAGAACTAGCTAAAGTGCCTGTCTTTCTTGGAGTCTCGCAAAGATGGAGGCACTAAGAGGTGGGGCCACCTACCCCAGTAAGACCAAACGAATGAGACACAATTGCTCATGGATGTGTATTTTAATAAAAATAATTCTGTCAAAATACAACAGGAATTTTTTCATCTCAAGTACAATTTAATAGGATGTTTGTGTTAGAATTCTGTCAACCCTCTCACACCACAAGTTTCATGCTAATGCCGAGTTATCAGCTTGCAAGGACAAAGGCAGAACCAGTGTGCACAATGTGGAGGATGCCTGTTTCAGCTGAAGTTGATGATGGAGGGAACCTATGCGAAGAGTGGGCACTGGGGACAGCCAGAAGCCACCATGTGGCCACAGGTCCAAATGCCTGTGATTGGTGGTGAAGTAGGGCTCTGCTGTCCAGCTGCCAAATGACATGCATACCTGAGTTGTGAGCAACCAAAGGAACCTTCAGCCCCAACAGTCCTCTGTCTCATCTTTTTTGTGTGCTTAAGGGCTGGGAAGGTGCTGGATAGCCAGACAGTCCTTACTTCCCTCGCTTGTGCTATCCTTGCTCTGGCGGTCTGCAGCCACCCACATAGGATGGGTGGGGATATGGGCTCTGACTCTGAGTAGTCTGCCAACTTGGTCCTTGCTCTGCAAGGAGCTACCATCTGGTGCTGTAAAGGGGAGGTGAGTGGGGAACACTGCTCCCCAAGGGCTGGGCAATCCAACACAGCTAGGTCCTCCTGCCCACAGGGGTCAGCTCCAGACCTTTACTAAGCTGCATCCAAGAACTGTTCCCCACTCCAGGCTCCTGTAAACAGGCTCGTAGAATTGGGGACATGTGAGGCTCCTCTGGCAGCAGGACTGGACTGACTACTGGCTCCAGCAGCTTGGTTCTGGCCCTCCCCACAGCTTGTGGGGCAGAGGCTTATGTCCCCAAAGTGAGCTGTCCAACTAGGACAGAGAGCCCCTCTGGAGAGGAACAGAGTAAACAACTTGGACTCAGCTGAAACAGTGAGATAAGGCACAGAAAATGGGGAGGTGGCCATGGGTACTGAGTGCGAGCCAGGTAGACACACAACTCCACGAAGCACACAGCAGTCCCGAACCCTCCAAGGCCTTCTCAGCCGCTCCACAACCCAAGTCTAAGCACCCATCCTCACCCTTGTCACACTCCTAATGAATGGTACCTGCTGCTGCTCAGGCACTGCCAAAGTCAGGCCAACCTAACCCCTCACAAGGCTCACTTGCCATTTTGCTTTAGGTCTTGACAGACAGAACTGTCCTGTCTCTGCTACTATTTGCTGTGTGGCTTTGCCCAAGTCACTTAATCTCTTGGGCTTGTTTCTTTACTGGCAAAGGAGAGGGCTGGTGGAGATGTTTTCTGAATTCCACTGCTCTGCAAATGCCACTGGTTTTCATTACCAAATGTGAGGCAACCATTGTTAACAGCCTGGTATTTCAAACCTGAGTTTGGAGCTTGGGTGTTTCAGCCTTGGACAGAATGGAGTTTCCTTTACACGAAACAAGGCCTCCTGACAAGCTGCTAAAGCCCTATCAGGAACCAACAAAATGTAGGATTAGCCCCAAAGCAAAATTTTGGAAAATTTCAGTCAGGGTCCTGGCCGCTCACTGACAGCTGGTCTAACTCATTTTGTCTAGCTGTGGGACTGGTGAGGCCTGGTAGGCACAGAACATCTCAAGCTACACCACTGATTTCTGTGTCCACCAACAGACTGTAAGGTCATCGGGCCCCAATGCAGATGGGGACTGGAAGCCCATTTGTGGCTTTGCCACAGCTGGTTGGATCTATTCTTTGCAGAGGCTTTTCACTCACCCTGTGAAGCAAGGAAGGAGACCTTGGCCCCTCCAGGTCTCCTCTACATAGACCCTTCCTTGGCAGACAGTCCCCTCTACAGATGGCCCACTCACATCCTGGCAGCATCTCAGCCCTGTGGTGGTGGAGTTTTTATTGTGTCCCACCAGCTGTGAGGGATCCATGTGAAACAGCTGGAGGAACATCTATAAGGCCCGTGGAGTCTCCTCTTCCTAAGAGTTGTTGGGGCCAAGCTCTAGGGAGCAGCCTCCCATAACTGTAGGAAAATCGAGACCAGGAAGCCAAGGGTTCCATTCACTCCAGACTAGTGGTCTGAAAAATCAGCCTCCACAAAGTACCACCTCCACAGGAAACACCAATCCCATCAGAGTTGGGCAGTGATGGTGAAGACCCAGGCAGGAGGAAAGCAGCCAGGCTGTCCTAAGGGCCTCTGTCCTGGGAACGGAGTCTTCCTCTTGGCAGCCTAGCATACAGCAGCTCTTGGGTTGAAGGCAGGTAGTTTCCAGGCATTCAACTGAGAGTAATGAATTATTTGGCCATCTTAACAACAAGGGAAGGCAAGGCATTGAGATGGGAGGGAGGGGCAAGGCAGGCAGTGGGAGGCAGGGTGGAGTGGTGGACAGCGTGCTGGCTACAGACCCTGAATTCCCTTGCTTTGCTGTGTGCCCCCAGGCCACCTCACTTCCCTGAATCCCTGAACCCGCAGTTCTGTATTTTGTCTACCTAAAAGGGGCCTAGAGACCCACACCTCTTAGGATGCTGCAAAGCAGCTTAGCCTAACCTTACCCACCAAGCAGCCTCAGCTGGACCTGTGGCTCAACAGAAGGGGAGCCTAAAATAAATCACTTGATTGAAGTGACAAGAGATGATTCTTTTTTAATGAGTTGGACTCAAATAAAAACACATGGTGTCTGGACAGCCTCACCCAAGAGGTGCTGGGCCACTAGTGCTACGATAAATACTGTGTCTTTTTTTTTTTTTTAATATATATATATTTATATATATATAATATCATTTGTTTGTTTTTTTTTACTTATGAAAATAATAAGCTATCATCAACCTGGATAGGCTTCATTACTAAATTAGCAGAAACCAGCTCAGCACAAACTCTCCCGAGATAAACACTGGTGGCTCAGTCAGGAGGGGAAAAAAAGATTAAAAAAAAAAAAAAAAACCAACCTCTCCTCCAATCAAAAATCTCCTTTAAAGGAGAAGCCACTACATGAGTAACCAGCCAATACTGTGTCACAGGCCGCTGCACGTGGAAGGGAGAGAGGGTGGAGAGAGAACAGGGGAAGGGAAGGAAGGGGAGAAGGAGGAGGGGAGGGAGGACCGGCCAGGTGGAGGAGTGGGACTCTGCCCACGGCTTCCAGGTCTCTGTACCAGGTGCCTACGGAGGGCAGGGCTGCGCCAGCCCCAGGGCTGAAGGATGGCCAGCCAGCGCCAGCCAGGAAGATCAGCTAGTGCAAGTAGTCATCCACTCTGGCAAAAGAGCAAGAGCCCAGGCCTGCTCGGGCCATAAGCCGGAGACATTCAGATGCCTGGCCCAGGGCGAGCATCAGAGGAGGCTGCTTTGGCAGGTTCTGAGACTCTGTAGAGAAGATTACAAGGTATGGTCAATGCCTACTGAGGACTTAGACACAGGTCAAAGTTCCCTAGAGGTTAGAGGTATGGAACAGTGTTTATTGTCTAAGTGACCCAGCCACCAGGACATGGCCCTGCATTCATGATAGGATCCTGAGGACCTTGGCCTTCTCTAGAGTAAGTAAGCTGGCCTGGCCCATGGCCATGAACTAGCGACCAACTTAGCTGGGCAGAGGGAGTTAGGGTCAGGTTCCCTGTGAAGGACTAGGGCAACCTCGATACTATTTCCAGGAAGAAGGAAGGTTAACACATGCATGGGTTAACTTTTGCTTTCATTAGATGTACTCACCTAAAATGGCGCTGTTAAGTGCAGCACACACAGGCTCCCTCTGGATGGGATCAAGCTGATGGCCAACCGGGCAGCTCCAGGGGTCTGAGTATGCTAGTAGGCTGAAGGCATCCTAAGGAACAGAGCATTTGTGAGAGAAATGCAGCACGCTCTACATGGTCCCATAGCTCCAGAGGAGGACAGAGCACTGCCTGGGCCCAGTGAGAGCTCAATATACCTGGACTATAGAGTCAGGCAAAGCTACCCCCTTCTTAGATGTTGAAATGGGTGGGGAACACCCTAAACACCCCACATTCCACATCAGGCCTCATACTACTGCCCCTAGATGTTCCCAGAGCCCCGGCACCAAGTGGGGAACTGCTGTGTGTGAGGGCCTGGCTTATCCTATACCTGCAGCATCTCCGTGTGGGCCAAATTCTTGCCGTACTCTCGGCCCAGCTGCTCACTCAATGCCTGCAACTCTCGGCCAAACAGGATGATCCTTTCTGTGGCAGCCTGGTTGCCCCCGCAGAGCTGCCGCCGTGGATGCCCATCGTCTGCACCCAGAGGCCAGCAGAAAACACATTAGAGGGTGAAGGGGAAAGAACAGGAAGGACCCCATGAAGCCAGAGCTTCTGCCAAAGGCAGGCAAGGGCTAGAAGAACAAGCAGGTGGTGCAGCCAAGTCCAGCTAGCGTACAGACCAGAGGTGGGACAAGACTTGGACACTAACCTCTTCCCACCCTTTACAAACGCATAAGGTCCACATTCTCATCTCCCTTTGGCCTTGAAGGGGTCTTGGCAACAGGCATGGACCTTCCTACACACTGGAAGCCACCTCAAGGATGCATCCAGGAATGACTAAGGCTGAGTCCAGCTGCCATTTCTCAGGCTGCCATCTTAGCTCCTCTTAGGAGGAAGTGGGCATTAGGACAGTATGTTGCCCTCTCAAGGAACATAGAGGGCTGGGTCACAATAAGGAACAGTACTTACCCATGCTGGACTCATCTGTCTGCAGGTCTTCATGCTTATAGGCACCATTGACGATGCGTGTGGATATGCTTTCCAACACACCATTGGGGTAATGCTCAGCCTCCATCTCCATTTCACTGTCACTGCAGAGAAGAGCTGAGTGAGAGCTGGGCCTCTATCCAGGCTTTGTTTACCATCACTTCAGGTAAACCAAAGCAGTCTACCTGAGAGACTGTAACAGGTCCTATCCTAGAACGGCATCAACCGAAGGCCCGCCAGGGACATGAAAGGACAGCTCAGACTTCCTAGGCTCCAAAACTGAGCTCCCAGTACAGCCATCTCCAGGTGCCTGTCACATGACTCCTACCCTGTCCCCAAACTGCCATTGTGACTTTTCTCAGTGGTTCTCCTCTGAGTTGACACCTCTTCAATATATCCCTCTCATCCCTACCAACTGAACTGACTGGGCATCTCTGTGGCCTTGGCAGGGACCCAAAACAAGGTCAGCTTTTAGGCATGCCTAGGACTTGTTGAAAGCCATGCAGAACCCTCATCACTTGGCTGTCCACGAGCCTGATTTAATACAAACTCCTTAACTGTAGACCCTAGAGGTTCCAATAGGCCCAGTCTCCTCAGAAAATCAGTCTCTGAGTAGACCACCAAGTTTTCAAGTCTGGCAGGGTCAGCACATTCAGAGAAAACCAGAACCAAGGAAAGTGTGACAGGTATGTCTTGATTAGACACAAAAGCCAAAGCCAGTGTTTGGCCTGACCTTTCAACAGGTTGCAATCCAGGCAAGACCTACAACAGAGGTGAGGGTAAAGGACAGAAAGCAGCATTTGAATGGGGAGACTACCCAGTGGTGGGTCCAGCAGGCCCAGAACAAAAGCAGATGGAGAGGAGCAAGACAGGCACCTGGTCTCCTGGTTACTGGTACTGCTGTGGGGCTGGGACTTGGTGGAGTCTGTTGAGTTGGACTCGGAGTAATTGATGGAGGACGGGGAAGAGGAGGACGAGGAGGACGAGGATGAGGAGGAGGAGCTGGGTGCGGGGTATTTACTGTGGTTCTGTTTGTTCTTGGTTGATGCAACGCCATTGCTGCAGCTGGGACTGTCTGCTCCTAGAAGCCAGGTGGGTCAGAGAAGGGAGGTCACAAGTGGGCCCCAGGGCTTGCCACCGTGGGCCTTTCCCTTCCACCTACTCCAGCAGCCAGTCCTGAGCCCACCACAGGAAAGGTAGGGAGGGTGGCCATTCATCTCCATACCAGCTCTTCCCAGAGAACTCTGGAGAATGGCTGACCTGTATTGTGCATGTGGGAACTACTAGGGCCATGTCGGGGGCTGAGGCTGGGGGAGCCAGGGTAGCTGTCCTGGGACTTAGGGCTTCGGGAACTCCAGCTGCGGACCTCACTGTCGGTGCCGTTCACCATCTCCACAAACTGTCGACACCTGCAAAGGGAGCAGAGCATTGGCGCTCTGGGCTGGCCCAGGCTGCGAGTTGTGTTGCAAGCTGAGGGCGAGGCTCTGAAACAGTGAACATAACTTACTTGAGCATGAAGAGCAGGTTGGGGTTGTGTTCCAGCAGCCCAGGATAGAATCGCTGGGTTGTTTCAATGGCTTCACCCACCCGGCCTTCCAGCACCAGCTTCTGGATTTCTATAGAGAAGAGCATGGCTGTAAGGTTGACATCACCTCCATATCCCTGGCTGGAAGTTAGGCAGGTTGGCTCATGGTATGCTACTAGCTGAAGAAGTTCATAGAAATGTCTGAGAGAAGCTGGCTGCCCAGGACCACAGTAGAGGCTGGATTTGGTCAGCTGTCATAGAGTCCTCAAGAATATGAGGGGAGCGCCAGGCAGTGGTGCATGCCTTTAATCTCAGCACTCAGGAGACAGAAGCAGGCAGATCTATGTGAGTTCAAGGCCAACCTGGTCTACATAGTTCCTGGATAGCCAAAGCTATACAGAGAAGCCTTATCTTTATTTTTTTTTTCTTTCCTTTTTAAAAGGTTTTTTTGTTTTGTTTTGTTTTAACTTATTATGTATACAGTGTTCTACCGGCATGCCAGAAGAGGGCACCATATCTCATTACGGATGGTTGTGAGTCATCATGAAGTAGCTGGGAATTGAACTCAGGACCTATGGAAGAGCAGCCAGTGCTCTTAACTGCTGAGCCATCTCTCCAGCCCCTGAAAAACCCTATCTTAAAAAGAAAGAAAAAAAATAAAAATAGGAGAGAACAAGAACTCCCAGCCAGAGGTAGGAGGAGTCTGGAAGTTTGCTCCTGCAGGGCACAGGAAGTCAGGAGTTAGCTAGCAGGGAGCCTTGGCTGTGAGACCATGATCTTGGGATGGCCTGAGGATGCCTCTTAAGACACATTGCTCTCTCTTCAGGTCCCACAGTGGTGTGTTTGGCTTGGGCTAAGGTCCACTCCTTGACAGTCTGCAGATGCTGCAGATGCTCTGTACTTGGAGAAGAGGTAGTTGACCTCACACTGGCATCTCTGAGGGTGGCCTTCTCTGACCATCAGCATCTTGTACTCCTTTCTCACTCTTGCCCTAGGACCTAATGCATCTTGCTATGGATGCAATGCTGGGTCTGAAGCTTTCTCACTTGTAGACTTCAAGTCTAGGATAGGATACCTCTCCACCTATCTCGTTCCACAACTTCTCCAGGAGACCCAGACAAATGCACACATACACACGTGCCATGCTCGCATGCACACACAGAGACACAGAGATGATGGGCTCCTAGAGCAAAAGCAGGCACTCACACATTCATACACACATATCCACTCACCTACATTCTCCTCTCTCCTATCTTATTTTGTGTGGATTCTGTTCTTTACCCCATCCCTCCTTCCAGGAAAGGATTTCAAACACACAGAACATCAGGAGAGCTGCCTTTGGCCAAGCAAGAATAGGCTGTCTGAAAGGGTAGGACTAGAGGTCGGGAGGAGGGAGACAGCATGACAGCAGTCACAGGTGTTGGCTTCACCCTGTCTGAGCACCTCTTAGTCCTCTCTCTGGCTAAGAACAAGCAGAACTATTAAACTTGAGAAAGTGATGGCAAGGACAGGGTCGGGGTAGTAAAATGCAAATGGCTCTTTTGGCAGATCATAAATAGGAAGCCAACAGAAGCCAGGATTCAGGAGCAGGGAGAGGAAACACACATGGAAGAACAGAGTCCTGCCACGCCAGGACCAGGCCTACACCTGACTTTCAAGTGTGTTATGTTAAGGAGGCTACTCTGAGCCCATCTGGGGCCACTGGCCCCCCATGTGGCAGTTTTATTTTGAATGGAGGATGGGAACAGGGACTGGAGTCAGCAAGCTGGTCTCCAGGATGGTAAGGACAGGTTAGCTGAGACTCTTGACAGGCTAATCAGGGGCAGGGAAGGAGGCATGAGAGAGAAACGTTAACCTTACTTTGTCTGTTCTTTATGGACGCCTGTTCTTCCTGAATAGTGGTTTCAGTCATTCGGGCAAAAGCTGTGGCTGTGGCACAATACCCATGATGCACCAGGTAAGACGAGACCATGCTAAGAAGAAAAAAAGAAGAGCTTAAGGTAACACTTAACCACATTTCTCATAGAGCACTGAAGGGGGTCAGACTATATATAATCATCCCCAGGAGGCCGCCCCTAAATATGCCTTGGAGGTATGACCTGGAAGTGGGTGGGTGAAGAAAATGAAAATGTCCTTTGAGTGCTCATACTGCTGGTAGGAGACGGGACTGGTCACATCTGTGCTCACGGTCGGAGGAGTGGCTACAGTTCTCCTGCCTCAGTCTCATAGAAATGGCTGTCTCCTGGTTGATTTCAGCAAGTCCAGATCTGCTCAATGAGCTCACCCCAGGGCTTCTTAAAATGGCAACTAGCCAGGCAGTTGCCAGGGTGCAGAGGTTGCCTGGCACACTCACACTTGACAAAACTACTAAACTTAAGCAAATGGTGAGAGCCAGGGTGTTACTCTGGGGGCTGCTTGTACTAGTGAGCCTGACATGTGGTAGCTAGCATTGGCTCTTGAGCAGCAGTTCTCAATCCCCTTGGGGATCACATAGCAGATATCCTATCAGATATTTACACTGTGATTCATAAAAGTAGCAAATTTACAGTTAGGAAGTAGCAACATGAGGAACTGTATTTGAGGGTTGCAGCATTAGGAAGGTTTAGAACCACTGCTCCAGAATAATAGGAGCTTAATCTATGGGCCAAATTAACTCCATAATGTACCATGTATCAGAGGCCCAAGAATTCAAGATATTAGGCTGATTTTGCTGGGAAGAGACAGACACAGTGGCCAATAGGAGCACAATCTTTGTGGAAGGGCATAATGTACAATTGAAACCCATCGAAAGCTGCCTGAGCAGTGCCAACTGTATGCATATGTACACCCGTACATGTACGTGTACAAAGATGAGCTCTCATGACCCATGTGGATAGGAGATGTATAGGAAATATTCTAAGGCTGTGTGCAACTTTGGCTGTTTGTCTTCTTATGTTTTAAGTTGTAAATGAAATAATACAAACAAAAGAATACTGCTTTACAGGACACTAAGAAAGTAATTTTAAGCATTTATTTATGTTGTATGTGGTTTCTGGCCTGGACTTTCTGATCTAGATCAGAGGTTTGACTGGCAGTCCGGCAGTCCCACAGACTCACAGTCACACACAGAGGCTTACATTATTTTTACGCTGATCAGCCTAGGGCCCAGGCATGTAACCTGTTAGCTCTTTAGTCTTCAACTAACCCATCTTTCTCATCCTGTTCAGCCATGCAGCTCAGAACCTTTTCTCAGCAGCATTTCCTTCTCCATCTCCTTCCTGGTAGCTCCAGTGACTCTGTGGCATCTGTCTCTGCTCTGAGATGTTTTCTTAGCCTGGTAGCACCGCCCACACTTTCTGTCTGCCTTTGGCCAATTAGCTTTTATTAAACCCATAGGCGGGACAAATATGTACAACATTACCAGCATAATCCTACTACAAATTTATTTATTATTTTATGTATTTGAGTGCTTTGCCTTCATGTATACATATATACTATGTGTGTACCTGGTGCCTGAGAAATACAGAAGAGTATCTAATCTTGTGTAATTGGAATTACAAATGTTTGTGAGCTATCAGGTGGATTCACAAGAGCAGCAAGTGCTCTTAACCTCTGAGTCTTATCTCTAGCCCCAGAAAGTAACTTTATATATGTAAATTTCTTTATTATGAAAGGCTGACCTAAACTAGCAAAAGAACAGGGTCTTGGAATTCAGGTGAGCAGTACTGTGGTTGCCTAGCATATATAAGGACCTGGGTTCTCCTGCTGTCACAGAGAGAAGGGACATGGGGAGGGAAGGGGAGGATAATAATACTTGAGTCTCAGCAGGGGAAGCCAGTCAGACAAGAAGCTGTAAAAAGTCTATTTCCAAGATAACTTAGCTATTTCCAATATTTATAAAATAAAGCTATGTGAACAGAACACAAATTATATGCAGGTCTTGGCAAATGCTGCACAGGACACATAAAAGGACCACAGATACATACATATAAACAAAAATATCCACATGCTAACCCTGGCCCTGAAAGCAACTCCACCTCTTCTGCTTCCCAGCCAGCAAGTACATTGTGGAGAATGGCGTTGCTCTGACCTTCAAGGAAGCACCTCTCATCTGCTGGGCTGGGAACCTGAGATAGTTATGCTGTTTTTCTCAGGACTGGCCACCTGTACCTCAGTCCTTCCTTATGGCTACCATAGTATCAATTCCTCAAGAAAAGAAGGCTGAATACTGGAGATGCGGCTCAGTGATATTGCTTTCCTAGCATACACGAAGCTCTGATTCTACTTCCAGTACTACAAGAGAACCAGAAAGTGAACCCAGGTGAAAGGATGGGGGCTGGGGTGGTAGGGGTTAGGGACCACCAGTTGAGACTGGATGAAAACCCAATGTATATTGCACTCCTGGCCCCCTGTGCCTTTGTAGAACAATGATCAGAGTTAGCAGAAGCCAACCCCCTCCCCACTCTTGGGAACCAAGCTCACATCTACCTCCTAACAGGTAGATGAGTAAAGGCCGTTGCTTCATGCAGGTGTGCAGTTGGCTAGTAAAATAAAGACCCAAACTTTGGCCCTTGTTGAATCTCAGCAACACTGGCTTCCAAGACAATTTAGAGACTAACTAGCCAAGGAGCCTGCGAGGCTGATCCTAAGGTAGACTTTCTGATGTCACTCTGCATGGACATGAGATACTTATTTGGATACTGACTCTATGAAGTGATCTCAAACCAAGGTATGGCAATATGGATTTTTCAAAATGTTTTTTGAGACAGAGTTTCTCTGTGTAGTCCTAGTTATCCTGGAACTTGCTCTGTAGACCTGATGGCCTCAAACTTAAGAGATCTGCTTGCCTCTGCCTCCCAAGTGCTGAGACTAAAGGTGTGTACCACCACACCTGTCCTATGCTAGTAACCTTACACACAGGAGCCTTGTGAGTTGCCTGAAGGGACTTTTTAAATTATTATTTTTTTTAATTATATGTATATATGTAGTCCATGTTTGTGTTTATGCAACTGAGTTATAAGTGGTTGTTAGCACCTGATATGGGTGCTGGGAACTGAAATACTGTGTGCTCTTAGCCACAGACTTCTCTGCAGCCCCAGGCAAGGTTTAACTAGGAGCAGTTCCAGAGCACAGAGAGGGAGATGCCCGCTGACAAGAGGGAAGTGACAGCAGCTACATCTTCTGCCAGCATTTCCCAGAAACATGCCCCACTGCAGGAATGGTTAGCAGAATTGCAGTACTGCACAGGTCCTATGGAGGGGGGATAACACTCACTTCTGCAGCACCGCCTGCCACTCGCCAAGCCGGGCACTGATAGGAAAGCCGTGGACAGTGCCCTGAACTTTGGCACGCCACTCCCGCATATAGTCCTCAATGTCGAACAGGAAGGGCTGCTGCCCAAAGTTGGCATCCACAATCTCCCCAGGTGTCTGCAGGCCTACGGTGGGGTAGAGGTTGGCCTAAGGAGAAGAATAAATGTCAGTTAGGGCCCTGAGAGCAGCAGGGCTTCTCTTCACTTCCATGACTCCTGCCAGCCAATACTAGAGCTAAAAGAGAGTTGCATGGCAGAGGCAGCAGGAATCAATCATATTCCATCTATCTTCCTAGCAGAAAAACTACACCCAAAAGCTTGAAGGGAAAAGAAAAAGAAGCAAGCAGGGCTCAACATACAAAGGCTCCAGCTCTGCATCAAAGGCCGATGTGTCCCCCAAGGCCTTTGGCAAAGGTACACGTAACAGGCAGGATTACACACCACTACACACATATTAATAAAAAATGTGCTACTAAGTGGCTTATGGCTTCTCCTGGAAAGAGATGCAAGGCCAAGGATGTCCTTGGTCACCAAAAAGAGACATGTGAGGGGATGAGATGACACGGGACATGAGGAACACAGATGAGAACACGCAAAGGATGTGGTGAGCTGCTCCTGGAGCTGGTAATGGAGAGGGGCTGCTCCTCTTCCTGTCAGAGGCTTACTCAACAGGGCCTTCTGTAGTGTGTATGACGCTCTGTGCTTTACTACCCGCTTCCCATGACCAGCGTTAGTCAGGTCACAGCCTCATTCAGTACACAGAACCTCCCTCCTGTGGCTCTTACTGCCAGTCAGTGTCCAAAGTTTCCCCTTCCTCCCCACGCCACGAGACACCATCTTCCCAGGAACCCCTAGTTACTCCTGAAGACAGCTGATGACATTGAACTGCCCCTTGCCACCTTCACCACCTCAATGCCAGGATTACAGGTGTGCCACACCTGACTCCCCTGAGCCCTCCTCACCCTCCACTCACAGGTGATGGGTCAGTCACAAGTACCTCATGTTTCTGGGCACAGGGAGTTTAGCCCACCCTGAGATCTAAATCGAGAAACTCTGCTTCTTTCCTTTCCCCCCATCTTCCACACCACAGGCAAAGCCCACAGAGACATTTCCCAGTCTTTCCAGCACAGGACAGCACACGGCGCACACTCACGTCTGTTCATTTCATGCCATATCTCCATACCCAGATGCTTCCCAGCCAGAGTCAGAATTCTTCTGAGTCTGCTCCCTTTGCCTAGGACAATAGCCCCTTTCTGGGGCCTCCAGGTAGGAAGAAAGGATTCTGATACATAGACAGGAAGCTCAAACACGACTGTGGGTACTGCAGTCAAGATTCAAAGGCCCTTCAGATCACAATACACTTCCTGCGGCAAAATGGGATACCCAGGATCCTAAAGCAGCCACCAAAGTCAAGAAGCTTCTCCTTTTTAGAAGCAGCCAGGGCACATGGACCCAGTCAAGCTCCCAATACTTTGGTAAAGGTTCTGTATGTGACAGTGCTTGTACAACTCAGTAATGGGATGGAGAAGGTGGAGAAGAGTCCCAAACTAAGCTGACAGGAATCCCCATCCCATTCTAAGAACAGAAAGGCCTACACAACTCATCTTCCAAGCTTCAAGAAACCCAGAATGGTGGCAGTCTAGGTTTCTAAGAGTGCTGGCCTTCCTCAGGGATCTGAGGGGTAATCCTTAAATGCCACTCTTCCCTCCCCTTCCTTCCCCCCGGAAACTCACTGGAAGTCACAGGTGTCTGGTTCAGATCAGCTTGTGCATAGAGTTACCCTCATTCTCCCACCATTCCCTTTCCCCACCCACCACAACTGCCTTAGAAATTGCCACAAATTTCTGTCACCTGCTAAGAGATGTGAAGGAATACCAGGCCTTGCTGAAGAGAGAGGACGGCCAGCAGGTGACCCCTACTGGCACCCTCAAGCTGGCAGCACATCACACATCCCTGCTTGGGGAAAGGGCCAGACTCCACACCCTGCACTTGCAAGGACCACCACCCATCCCAGGCAGCCCTCAACAACCCAGAAGGAGGAAAACCCACTAGCGGTACTTACCGGGAGATCTGTGAAGGCTATACCTGTGGGGAGAAAAGAGCAATGATCAGGCCATTAGACAGTGATACCTTGGTCTTCATGCCTCCATGAACTCTAGGCCTTCCTCTGGATAATCCAACCAGAAGGAAGACCAGAACCTTAGGTAATTAATTACCTGTAATTTTTCCACTTTTGTAAGAACATCTGTCAGAAAAAAACCACTAAACCCAAGTGATCTGTTACCTAAGGACATTCAAGCCTCTTGATCTAAATGTCTTCATACAAACTACTCTGTGCTCTCGCCATTTCTCATCTATTACCTGACGCGCTCCTCATGCCAATCCCCGGGAACAGGCCTTCTGCTCACTCTCCCATTTACAGACAAGGAGAAGAAGTGTCAGAGGTTAAAGGCATTGCCTTTGGTCACCAAGATGTTGGGGATGTGTGTGTGTGTGGATCTGCACACACTGCTAGTCTAACGGTCCAAGCTGACAGAGAAATGCAGGCAGGAAAGGCGGTAGTGCTCATCTTTAGACTGCACTAGTTCCTGGACCTCAGAAGTTCCTTATTATCCAAGCTCAGGGTGACAATGGCCTGTGTATCTCCAAACCCTCTGGTCAGGAGTGGGGAATGCATCTGTACACTTCAGATTTGAGCTGCTAAGTAAGGGGAGGGGGTCATGCAACTGCAAACATGAGGAGACCTGAGCAATATCCTTAGACTGATGCATGAGAATGTGAAAAGACAAGGAAGCCTCTTCCAAGGCCTCACAGACCTCCTCTTCAGATGAACTCTTTCATCATCTGGAAACTCCTCAGCTTTTGGCATTAGGGGGTATTCAAACCACTAACTGCTTGAAGGACTTCTGAACCCTCATCCAGAAGGAAACAAAACTTGACAAACAGCACAGTCAAGTCTGACAATAAACAGCCTTAGGAAGTAGGAATATTTCTCACACTAGTTCACAGACTAAAACCCAAGGTAAAGAGATGACACATTTTTTGCACCGCTACTCTGCTCTTCAGTGAGTGAAAGTCAAACACCTTGTTATGCTCCATTGGCCTGAGGAGCTCTGTGAGCCTCACATATCTGGTCAGTCACGGCACCAGAAGCCCTTCATTAAGTTGTCCTTGTAGATCTTGGAGTATCCAAGAAGCAACTCACTTCCAGGCTCAGAAAGATGCTCAGAGGACCTTAAAAGAGGGGAGACTATAGCTGCATATGTTACCGCCATGTGACGGTAAGCTACCCACAGGAGCATAAAAGAGAAAGGGGCTGCCCATGTGAACCCCATCTTAAACTGGCCCTCCAGCCATGCCCCTACTGCTGGTACTGCAAGGTCATATGTGATCCCAGATCTACACAGCCAAGAAGCGAACGCCTCTAGGTCAAGGTGATAGTCCCTGCTCTCCATTACACCCAAAGGGCTCTAGCCCATCTGCAGAAAGGGTAATTAATACTAACCCTTTACTTCATGAAGAAAAAAAGAAATAAATAAACATACAAAAATGAGACAGTCTATGAAAACTGCTTCATACACCAGGAGGTCTAGGTCCAAGTTGGCTGCAGTTGGGCTACAATGTGAGAAAACAGCCGCACTCTGGACAGATGTTGACCCTCTCAGACCTGCCCAACTCTGCCTCACAATGGCACTGAAAAGACAGGTACTTGAAGGGCTATCAGAAGAAAGTGCTCTCACCTCTACTGCACTGTGGACAGCAACACTGCTCCCGAATAAGTCCCTGTGAGCCTCACCCAGGCCACCATGATTCTAAGATTTGTGTAGACCCACGGAAAGAACGAGCAGGCGAACAAGAGCTGCTGATAAGAAGAACCCTGGGGGGCTGGAGAGGTGGCTCAGAGGTTAAGAGCACCGACTGTTCTTCCAGAGGACCCGGGTTCAATTCCCAGCACCCACATGGTGGCTCACAACCATCTATTCTGAGATCTATCTGGTGCTCTCTTCGGGCATACAGGCATAGTGGAGGCAGAATGTTGTATACATAATAAATAATAATAATAATAAAAATCTTATTTAAAAAAAAGAAGAAGAACCTGGAACAAACAGGTTCCCTGGAGCTGAGAACAGAAGACTTTGTTAGACAGTACAGAAGAAAAAGAATCTATAAGCACAGAGACCACCTATGGACCAGGTATCAGTCTTCTATCTTCATTCACTTAAAATACCTGTTGAAGAGTAGCCAGGCCCAGTAATAAGACTGGAAAAAAATAAGCCATCTATCTGGTCCTTAGAGTGCCCCTGAATTCATGAAGAAAGATGGTATATGACAAATAATTACACAGACACATGAGGCTTGGTGCTATGACCAAGAAAAGAACCAAGGACACAGCAGTAGGATATTATGGAATTCTAATCCCCTAAAGTAGTTGGGATTCGAGTCTGAAGCGTACTCCTATTCGTAAGACTTAAGACATATGCCATATGCCAGAGGAAGATTCACCAAGCATCTACCACTCAAACTTCATGAAACTCCATTATCTAGAAAATGGAGGGTGGTGGTGGCACCCATCTTTAATCCCAGCATTTGTGAAGCAGAGGCAGGCAGATCTCTGTGTTCAAGGTCAGCCTGGTCTACAGAGTGAGTTTCAGGATACAATGTCTAAAAAGAAAAAGGAAAAGAAAAAAAAATGCAAAAGACAGGGCCTATTAATTTTCAGTTAGGTCTCAAAAATATACTTGTGGGCCAGATGGTAAAAAATGAGCTTCAAGCTAACCTAACGGATTCTTCCCCAGTATTAGGGATGGAAGCCAGGGCCTTGACTAGGCCAGGCAAGTGTTCTACTACTGACCTATATCTCCAAGTCACTTTTCCTTTTTTAATTTTAAAACAGATTCTTGCTAAGATGCCATAGCTGGCCGTGAGCTTTCAAAGCCCCTGAATCAAGAAGCTGGATTACATCCTGTGCTACAAGACAGAACTTAACTCAGTTTTTCTTTGGCTTGTTTGTATTTTGCCTTATTTTGTGGGAGCCAGGACTGAACTTAGTTAGGATCTTGAGGAAACTGGGCAAGTGCTACATCTCCAGAGCTCAAATTTTGGCCTTTTCCATTTTTAATATGTTAATGAGTGTCTTCATTAAGTAATACTTGTTTATCATACTTTGAATTAACAGAAATTTGAAATTAACATCAAATATTAAAAAATAAGACCACCGAATTTTAAGGATAGGAAAAACAGGCAACGTATTACTATATCGAGTTTAATTAAACATGTGCAATAAGTCTGCAAAAAGCCCATAAAAAGAATTCGCTGGGCAGATGAATACCAAAAATGGCCCGAGGGGACCTGGCTACCAAAGAGTTCGAGGCCCTGTGGTGGTCCTAATTCCCTTAGGGCTCTTGATTCTGGCTGACTCATGCAGAAAAAACACACATGTGGAATATTCCTTTACATTGTGTGACTGGTTACTAAACAGCTGACTGGACAATAGCTGAAGAGGGTTAGGTCAGTCAGGAGAAAGAAGGGTGGAGTCAGCATCACCATCCAGACAGAGAGAAGCAAGATGGGCCTGCAGTGCTGAGAAAAGGTGGCAGAGCAGAGACAAGAAATATGGGTTAGTTTAAAATCTAGCTAGTAACACCTGAGCTATTGGCTGAGCATTTATAATTAATAGGAAGACTCTTGAGTGGTTATTCCAGAGCAGCTGCCAGCACAGGAAAATCCCCAAAAGTTATCAGAAGCAGGGCACCCATTCATTCCTGCACAGCTTGGTGACCTGATTGATTAGTAAGATGCTGCTGGTCCTCTTCTTGAGAAAAGAGGGCTATGGCCAGAGCAGAGACCCTTGTAAGGCAGGCAAATCCAACAGTCAGGGACCAAGTTGGGACTGTGTAGCTATATACAAGTAAGCACCGGGTAGGACAAGGCACCAAAAGAGTCAAAGTTCTTTCCTCTAATATTTTTTTTTCATGTATTTTAAATTTTAATTAATTCATTTTATCTTGCATATGTATGCATTCATTTGAATAGGGTACACATATGCCATGGCACATGTGTGGAACTCATATGACAACCGTGGGTACTTACATAACCCAGGCTGACCTTTAACTCATAAAAACCATCTTGCCTCAGCTCCTGAATGCTAGCATTTCAAGCATATGCCATATCTGGCATGTTCTTTATCTGTCTTCCCCCAAACCAGTTTTGTTTGTATAGTGTAGTTCATGTAGTCTAGACTGACCTCAAACCCTTTATATAGTTGAGGATGATCATGAACTTTTGCTTCCATCCTTCTAGTGCTGGATCTATGGCACTCACCACCACATCCAGTTCAAGTTCTTTTTTTTTTAATATTTATTTTTTTAATTTTATGTGAATTGGTGTTTTTCCTGCATGTATAACTGTGTAAGGGTGTCAGATTTTGGAATCACAGACAGTTGTTAGCTGCCATGTGGATGCTGGGAATTGAACTCAGGTCCTCTAGAAGAACAGTCAGTGCTCTTAACCGCTGAGCCATCTCTCCAGCCTTTTTTTTCTTTTTCTTCTTCTTCTTCTTTTTTTTTTTTTAGAAGATTATTTTTATCCCTGCTGTAATCATCTAATTTGCTGATTACAGGTCTCAAATTGCCACAGAGAGCTCAATTCTTGAAAGAATTGTCCTATTTGATCAAATATACTATTCAAGCAATGCAGTCATTTGTCCCACAAGGTTACCTAGCAGGCAGAGTTAACCAGGAGGAACAGCATTAGAAGCCCACACTTAAAACCAGGCATCAGTTCAAGTTCTAATGTTAAGTTTTATGCATGTACAGAACAGCTCCTTTCTGGGAACATATCAGAGCCCCAAATCCCACTGCTCTATCCCTTCACTCCACTCGCTTAACATTCCACTGGTCCAGCTCTTTCCTCCCCTTTCTCTTCTCCCAAGTGCACCCACCCCATCTGTCCTGCAGGACCACTATTCCCACTTCTTACACCCATCACTGGAGAATTAACCTCTGGGTACTTGCCTTTTCTCTTGGTCCACCCTTCCATTTCTCTCTGGGTTTTCATTTGCAACTCTGTCAATGCTGCTGCATGCTAACCACAACAGACCAGAGTTCTGTCCCTGTGTGACCTCTCCTGTCTGTTTACTTCTTCCTGCAGCCGTCACTGTTACTTTCAGTAGCCCAGAATCAGAAGAACTGGCCAGAGTCTGGGCCAGCTTATAGACATGCAAACACCAACCCAAACCATAATCACTAGTAAGTGCACTTAAGGCCCTCACACTTTTTCTCCATCAAGTACAACAGACAAGACAGGACCACAACCAGAATACTGCTGCGCTCTCAGCAACCATTCTGGGTTTATCCAATAAATGCTGCTGAAGGGACAGGTTAACAGTGGTCATGCGCTGTTGTCTTCCAGTCACCAAAAGGGTTCCGATGGCTCGAAATGACTACAGTTCCCCAGAGCTGTGCAGAGACTCCCTCACACTACTTTGACTTCAAAGTCTGCCTCTGAGCATCTATCTCATCAACCAAAGTGGCTCCACAGGCCAGACCTCCCAAGGTCTCCTATGCACCTACCAAGGCTATGGCCGTTCTTGGTGTAGAAGCAGGTGCCATTGATGAGGTTGACACAACAGCCGATCACATCCCCTGTGGTGAATGTGGGACCATAGGGCTGGCCCGTCCCCGAGGAGCAGAAGGAATGCCCATCATCGCCATGGTAACCATAGGAATGTTTGTCCCAACCTATGGGAAAGAGAGTAGCAAAAGCTGAGAATAGATACTTGATAGAAGACTCTGAAGGTCTCACTTCTACTCCCAGGCTCCTTGTCCACCTTAGCCAGTGCTCAGGAGTATGGTCTTTCACAGAGCTGCCTATGGACATGGGATTACAAAGCTGCACAAATATTCTGACAGAGTCCACCATATTCTCACTTCTGAGGAGCTGAGGCAGGAATCAGAACCTAGAAGGGACTCACTAGAAGACAAATGCAAAAGGGGGAAGTCTCATGAAGGAGCAGGCAAGAACTTAGGAAAGCTATGCTGGTAGGCTGTTACACTGTTTTCTTTTTTAGACAGGATCTCATGAAGTCCACAATAGCCTCAAACTCACCGTGTAGCTGAAGCTAGTCTTGAACTGCGAATCCTCCCACCTCCATTTCCCACATACCAGGATTCCAGGAGAGTACCAGCATGCTCAGCTGTTAAAACACGTGTGTTTTAACTGGGAAATAGTGTCTTTTCTTTTTGGTGGCACTAAGAAC
This sequence comes from Sigmodon hispidus, assembly GCA_004025045.1. NCBI lineage: Eukaryota > Metazoa > Chordata > Mammalia > Rodentia > Cricetidae > Sigmodon > Sigmodon hispidus. The sequence continues at coordinate 43,527 of PVIH01005963.1, read as the reverse complement.
TGAACTAAGGGTCTTGGGACTCCTAGGCGGGCACCTTACCATTTGGCTCTACTAACTCTTTTTTTTTACATTTACTTTTATGTATGTATTTATTTAGGGTTTTTGTTGTTGCTGTTGTTTATTTTGGGTTTTTTTGAGGCAAGGTTTTTCTATATATCTCTGACTCACTCTGTAGAACGGGCTGGCCTCAAACTCATAGAGATTCTGCTGGCTCTGCCTCCTGAATGTTGGGATTAATTTACATTTTATTTTAAGGCAGGGTCTAAACTGCCTATGGTGGCCTCAAGCTTAGGATTCCACTGCTTCACCAGGCTGTGGTGGCCCTTTTCCTGGCACTGCATCCATGTACAAGACAGCATATATTCAGGCAAACACTCACACACACTGAGCAGAGTTCCACTTGCCAAAAAGATCAGAAGGAAAGACATTTTGGGTAAAAGAAATATAATTGGTTCATCTGAGCAAAACACATTTCCACAAGTAGTTGAGAGGACAGTAGTTCTCATAACCTCTCAAAGCCACTGTTCTACCCTCATAGAGAAAGTCAGTTTAGAGTCGAAAGCTAAAGCAGGGAACAGAGACAAAAGATACAAACAGCCCCGAGGAAGATCTGGGTACCTGAGACCTGGCACCTGTTTGCCCTTCCAGAGGTCAGTGGGCCAAGCTGGTCAGAAGTAGGTTTTCTCTCTTAATACAATCAAAATTCTCTGACTAAAGTAACTCTATTGCATCCTTTGATCCACACTACCTAACATCTGGTTCATGTAGGTAGGTGCCCAAAGACTATTTATTAGGACTGAAGGTAGAGTTTAGTGGTAGAGTGTCTGTCTAGCACACGAGGCTCCACATATAAAGACTAACAATAAAGTTAATTTTGCACTTTGTAAAGAGACCTACAGCCAGGTGGCAGACATGTTTATGCCCTAGCAAATAGCTTCATTTCTCTGGTTCTGCATTCCTCATCCATGAACAAGGCAGAGGATGCAATCTCCCTCCAAGAGAGCCAGCTACAGTGCTAAGTCCCCTTCTTATTTAGGGTCCACTAGTCGTGCCTGAGTAAGACTCCTCCCTCCTACCCAGCACCCTCTCCTGAAGACTAGAGTACATTCTCCCCTACTTGTGCCCTAAAGCCAACAGCATGCACACTCATCCTTTTCTAGGTGAGCCTGGTATAAAGTTGGGTATGTGTCTGTAATGAGATTTGCCATTCCCACTACAAGACCACAGACATGAAGGTAGACCACTTGCCTAGCACACTTGAAACCCTTCTGGGTTTGATATCCAGCACCATAAAATAAAACAAGGACTAGAGACAGCTGCTCCAAAGGACAGCAGGACACAAGGGTCACAAGAGGACAGGTGGGCACTACTCTATGGGTCAGGGTCTGCAGGGAATCACATCCAGTTAGCTCTGATTCAGAAAGATGGGCTAGGACCGTGTAAATGGAGACAACACCGTAACAATGCCACCCAATTCACCATTCCTCCTTCTCCAAAGAAACTGGGTATTGCTACTCTCAAAAAGAACTGATCACATGGGTCCCTTAACAGAAAAGCCAATGCCAGGTACCCTGCCACACATCAGGTACGTACTAGATAGATGCCAGTAACACAAAGAGGACAAGCTATAGTCAGCTCAGGAAGCCCCATGTGTACAGTTTAGGAGCCCCAGTACCACTTCCTTTCCCTGACTCATCATCAAAATGGGAAAACCCAACACCCAAGTATAGGGTAACTGAGGAAATGGTTCAAACTGATGTCTTAGCATGCCTGGACACCGTGCATGGGACATCCTAGAAGTGAAAGACTTTCTGTTAGGTGCCAAGACTCAGGCATAACTGCTCTGGGAGCCCACTCATGCCACTCCCATCCACCAGAAGGCACCAAGGGTTTCAGTCTCAAGACTCTACTGCAAACCACATCATCAGTGTATTTAGATCAAAACCCCAGAAGGGGGGTCTAGGCTGTGGCTGCCCACTGGGTTCCAGCCCCATACAAAGGGGTCAGCCCATGCCTTACTCACAAAGCTAACCTGAGCCTGGCCCTTCAAACCAGTTATTTTCCCACATCCCCTCAATAATGGACTCTGGGGTCAGGTGGGGTTTCAGTATGTTGCCTTGGCTGATGTCAAACTTATAGGTCCCAATAATCTTACTGATACAGCTTCTAAGTCTGAATTCCAACTCTTTTACTCATCTCCTAAGTTCACTAGGCTGAATTTCTTTTGGGAATAGTATGATTCAATGAGACTATGCTTAAGCTACAAGCTGCAGGAAATATTTCTAGAACTATTTCAATTACCACCTTGAACACCAGCTTAGTAACCAATCACACCTGAGGACTCTCTAGCTCCCTTTTGCCTTACAGTGGCAAGCCAGGGTCACCATCCATCTCTCTCAACAAACAGCTGGAAGGTCCACTAGCAGAAGATCCAGGCCCATTCTATTTTCTGTTGTGCACAGCCCTTACAGAACATGCAGCATTCAAGAGCCATGACCAGTGGCTCTCAAAATTGCACTGTCAGAGCCTGTTGTGAAAAGGAATGTGCTGGGCCGGCCAGGGGGTTTCCTAAGCCTGAGGCTACTAAGACAACATCAGCAGTGAGGCTGCCCCACAAAGGCAGGCAGTTACCAATGGTGAGACATTCCATTCAGAAGTCCAGCAGACAAGCTTTCTCTAGAGTGCCAATTTTCTTAAAAACCCTGATCCACAGTGTGCAGCAGACCAACAATGACTAATGGGAAAGCAGGAAAGGTTTCCTGTTTCCATTCTGTAGATGCTGTGAGGTAACAGAGAACACTCCTAACAGACAGCACTCTGCAGTCACCACTCCCATGGCCATTAATCTGAGCTTTGGGGATCTCGGGCTACGGCACACCTAAAACCTCTGGCAGCTGCAGGCAGAAAAGGAAACAGTAACCTGTAACACAGGGACAGAATCTGTATGGTGGCTCTGCATAGAAACCATGTTAAAGAGGGAAAGAAAAAAACAAACAAAAAACTCTGCAAGTAGCTAATAACCCTGAGTAGTGGGGTATGCCTTCCCACAGGCTCCTGGACCCTCCAGCAAAAAGAGCCTGGGAGTCAATTTGAAACCATGGTAGGGCAAGGAAATCCTGCAAAAAAGGGGGCTTTTTGAGGCTGGAGACACGGCTCAGCAGGTAAGACACTCACTGGCTGCTCTTATAGAGGACCAAGTTGAATCCCAACACGCACCTAGCAGCTCACAACCATCTATACATTCGGATACACAGTTCTGATACATCTCTTCTGTCCTCCACAGACACTCATGCAGAAAAACGGAAGGAAAAATGCATCCAGTTTGTGTTATCATCCCTGGTGTTCAGGAAAGACCTAAAAATGTTCAGGAGGCTCTAGCTAGGTCTAGCCAGGTCTGGCATCTGTCTCACCTGGGTGAGTTATTTTTCTACACTCCAGAGTCCCTAGGGAAAGATGGGTTTGTCAGACACTAACCTATGTCAAAGAAAAGGGATGGCACTGATCTGCACAAGGGGTGTACGGCCTCAGCTCCCAGGACTACTGTCTCTCCTGGGCTGAGTCCGGCTTCTGCTCATTTCTCACAGGGCTTCTTTCAAATCTCTGGGGAAGAAGTCTGACCTTGCATGCATTCCCAAGTCCTCAGAGGTATAGGTAAATATAAACAAAGGCTTTCCCCCAAAGAAGGCCCAGACACCCCAGATTCCTCTACACAGCACTGACTGTGAGGGGTGGGGCAGCAGCTATTCTAGTCTGTCATGACCCCAGCCTCCTCAGAGCACACTGGAAAATCTCTGTTTTCAAAGGCTAACAAACTCAAATTTTAGAACTGGCCCTTTTGGGCTGGAGAGATGGCTCAGCGGTTAAGAACACTGACTGTTCTTCCAAAGGACCTGAGTTTGATTCCCAGCATCCACATGACAGCTAACAACTGTCTGTAATTCCAAGATCTGACACTCTTACACAGTTATACATGCAGGCAAAACACCAGTTCACATAAAATAAAAATAAATAATAATAAAAAAAGAACTGGCCCTTTTGCTGTCAATAAGGTTCCTCATATCAAACATCCCAAATTGCCCTGAAAAAAAAAAAAAAAAAAAAAAAGCATCTTTTTTAGGGGGGTGGGGATGGGGATGGAGTCTTGTTTTGTTGCCTAGGCTAATCTAGAACTCCTGGCCTGAAGTGATCCTCCTGCCTTGGCCTCCTGAGTAGATGGAAGGATGAGTGTACTCTGTGTTCAGCATGTTATTTAGACCCTTCTCACTCTGTAGCACAGGTCTAGAACGCAAAGTGATTCTCCTGCTTTAGCTTCCCAAGTGCTGGGATTACAGGCATGAACCGAGACACTAAAAAACAGTCTAAGTCCAGTGCGTTTGAGAAGAACTAAGAATTGATACACAAGAGAACAGGGCACGGCAATGAACCCCGATGTCTAGGAAAAGGATTTCCAGGTCTGCGTGAGTGAGCAGCCCTCAAAAGGCTGCCAAGGAGCACTAATGTGCTGTCTAACACACAGGTTCTGTGGGTGAGGGCAGTAGAGCTTCACTTGGGCTACAGGGCCAAGGGCACTGCTAGACTTGACCATGACTGCAGGGAAATGAGAGGCAGAGGCTCTCACGTGACCCAAGCTCCTCCTTGAGATCACACACCACATGGATCACTCAAGATTTCTGACCAGTCCCCCACCTCTGGTATCCACCTGTAGATGCTCTGTAGCACCTACTGCCAAAGCTCCAAGGCTTCTGGGCATCAACATCACTCCCATTCAGGATACTTTCTGAGGACATCTCAGATAGAGGAGAGACAAGCAACAATGGCTCAGGCAGTATCAACCCCTCTTTTCATAGCTTGGTCCTGAGCAGCTGCTCAGTAGCGTGCTTCAGAGAATTTCCTAACTGATCCCTTTACAGGCAGGGCTGCCTTGAAGAACCCTATAGAACTGAACTACTGGGTAAAGACCAATTAGCTTCTCTTGAACAGTCTCAGCTGGGCACTGGCTTAGGAGGTAAGTTCAGGGCCACAATACTAACAGGGGAAGTATGACTCCCAGTTCTGTGCCCAGGGATCCTGTTGTAACGAGAAGGATGGGCACCCAAGATCTTAGTGAGGCCCTGATGTTCAACTCACCCAGCTGGAGAGGACATTCCCTCATAGAGGGTTTGAGCACTGCATGGCAAACCCTGAGAGCAATGATATTCCAGAAAGATGATGGCTGAACAAAAGGCCTGGTGGTGGCAACAAGGGTCCCAGCTTACATGAAGTAGGAAAAGAATGATTCCTGATTGGCAGGTACACATAGGAAGCATTTCTAAACTATTAGAAAGCCAGCAATATCTGAAACATCTGCTCTACACCACCACTGGCATCAAGGGTTTACTTCAGATACCTTCCGCTGCTTGAGCTGCACCCTTAGGAAGGTAGAGAGAGGAAGGACGCTGGACTCCTGTTATTTACTCTCCCTCTCACGGGAACCTGGCACAGCCCCCTGAGCTCTGCTCTCGGTGCTTCCTCTCCTAAGCTTGTACAGATGTGACATGTGAGCTAGTAACAGAATGTGGCCAGCAGCAGAGACCGTGTTCCTTCCTGCTGTGGACATCCTGATAGTCTGCTCACAGCAGGACGGACTGTAAGCTCTAGGAGGAGGAAGGGGCTCAGTTACTTCCCACCATTTTGTGCACCCTGTGCCCTCCCCAGCCCAGGCCTAGGCAACAGCTGCTTCCTTCAGGAAATATACTCCCAATCCATAGCCATGGTCCTTCCAGATAATCTTTTCCAACAATTAAGGAAAATAGGTTTCAGTGGCTCTGATACTCCTCTGAGGGGGTTGTAGCTGTCAAGGTAATATATGCAACACCATGGGAATGGCCACCTCAGCAAAGAAAAGGTAAGTAGGACAATGCCAGAAAGGCAGCTTGTTGCAGATAGACTTCCTTTTGACACAGCATGAGTTTCCCTGGCTCCATCTGAGACACTGGGCACAGAAGCAACATCTATCTATCCCCCAAGTTCTCAAAGCACCCAAGCATAGAAGAAGTCTAAAAACCCTGGTCTCCATCTGCAACCCTGCTTTCTTCATCCAGTTTCCTTAATCTAGGGATCCCTGCCCTTTCCTGCTAGTTCCCCAAGGCCAGGGTGGGGCAGCACGCAGCAACCTTCACCTGTTAGTAGACCACTCTGCCTTGACTCTGAGTCACTTAGCTCAGGGTTCCAACATTCTTATTTTGGAGCCACACCTGTTCCTTGGTTTCACACTTAAGGAGTCGAAAGAATACCTTGCAAAAGATAAACAAAACTTCCACATCTTCCAACAGAAACTTCTGACTGCAAACTAAGACACTCCCACTTGCAAACTGAGCAGCATAGCCTCCTGGGGGTAGGTACTACTGTTACCATCTGCACCAGTGAGTCCACAGTGCCATCCCTCTGCCCCAACAGCCTGAAAGGCATAGAAGCACCACTGAACCAGCAACCTACAAAACACATTAGAAGCATCAACATTCTGACTGTGGTCTCAGCCTCCCGTAACACTACTGCTAAGACAGTCTACTCTCAAACACAGAAAACAAGCACTTAAGAGAAAAGAGCAGTTTCCTTCCTTCTTTCTTTTCATTGTTTTGTTTTGTTTTGTTTTGTTTTTCAAGACAGGGTTCCTGGCCATCCTGGAACTCACTCTGTAGACCAGGCTCACTAAGATCCCCCTGCCACTAGCTCCCAAATGCTGAGATTAAATGCATGGTCCACTATGCCTAGCTTCAAAAAGTATAGTTTCAATGAAAGCTAACTCCAATCTATACGAGGACACAGGACAACTTTAAATGTACGTACTCCCTTTTTTCAGGTAAAGAAAATTTACCTTCTCCAGCAATGGCTATACTTCTGAGCCCCCTTTTTGTATCAGATAGAACTCGTAGTGTTTTATAGAAATAAACTCATGGGGCTGAAGAGATGGCTCAGTGGTTAAGAGCACTGACTGCTCTTTCAAAGGACCTGAGTACGATTCACAGCAACCACATGGCAGCTCACGACTGTCCAGTTCCAGAGGACACACAGACATACATGCAAGCAAAACACCAATGCACGTAAAATGAAAATAAATTATATAAAAAAAAGAAATAAACTCATTCATCAGGATGTGATGGTACGCACCTGCAACACCAGCATGAGAGATGCTAAAGCAGGAAGATTCCACCTTGGGATATACTGTGAGATCCTATCTTAAACCTCCAGCAAAAGAATTAATCTTTAATTCTTATAACAACCATCACCCTAGATATTTATATGTGTGTGTGCGCGTGTATGTGTATCTCCCTTTAATTTTACAGGTGGAGAAACTAAAGAACCAAGCAATTAAGTAATCACTCTAGGTAACAAAGCTGCATGAATGCAAATACAGACAATATGGTTTCCTGGCCCTGGCCTGAGCCATACAGTTTCATAAGTCAACCACACAGCCCTCAAGATTTTCCAGGCTGACAAGATGTCTCCACAGGTAAAGGTGCTTGCTGTCAACCTGGTAACTTGAGTTCAATTCCCAAGACTTGAAGGGTAAAAGAAAACTGACCGGGTCTGGAGAGATGGCTCAGCTGTTAAGAACACTGACTGTTCTTCCGGAGGACCTGAGTTTGATTCCCAGCATCCACATGGCAGCTAACAACTGTCTGTAATTCCAAGATCTGACACCCTTACATAGTTGTACATGCAGGCAGAACACCTATGCACATAAAATGAAAATAATTAAAAAAAAAAAAAGAAAACTGACCACAGCAAGTTGTCCTATGACTTCCCTGCACCACATATTTGTGCCCTCACACATATACAAATGATCAAACACAATCAATTAATGTAAGATTTGCTTTTCTATATGACCAAATGTGAGCCAGCTTTCAATGACTCTGAGCCCTATATGCACAAGGTGGAAGAGCCCCATCACAATCAGTGCCCCTGGGGGAAGGGGCGGCTGAGCTCCAAACCAAAGCTCATCCATCCAAGCTGAAGGCAGACTCCAGGTGAAGAGGACATGATGCAAAAATGGTTCCAAAACCACAGGTGATTTAATGAAGTTCATCAAGTTGAGGCAAAGCACAGCAAAGTACAAGAACAGTTTCAACCCAAAAACCATTATGCAAGGTCCTGTACACACTCTGGATGAGTCATGATTAAAGGATGTATTCCACAGCCAGGTATGGTGGCACACACCTTTGATCCCAGCACTCAGGAAGGAGGCAGAGGTAGGTGGGTCTCTGTGAACCGAAGGCCAGACTGGTCTACAGAGTGAGTTCTAGGATAGCTAGGGTCACAGTGAGGTCCTGTCAAAAAAATAAAATATAGTCCAAGTACTGAGGAGCTGCTCAAAACACAATTAAGGACATGATAAATGCTGAATCATACGAGGCGTGGTAACAAGTGACATCAGAGAGAGAGAGTTGAAGGGACCGAGCAAGACTACACTAGGGGTCAAGAGGAAGGGCATTCCAAGGGCAAGATCAATCAATGTCTGCCAGTGGCAGACGTGGGATGTGAGCAGCATGTCTGAAGTGCTCCACAGCCATGATGTGTGTAGTTTGTGCAGGGTCCATTCAAAGGCATTTGAAGAAGCAGAGCAAGAAACTGTCCTCTAAAAAGAAGAATCAGAGGCCCAAAGCAGTCGGGGCACAATATACACAGAAGAAAGCAGACATGTGAGGTGAAGGACATAACCGACAGGGTCACGGACAAAGAAAGGACAGAACAGAGGAGCAGCAGAAGCATGGATGACATTGGTATCGAGCCTACAGGTTACTCTAGGAGCACGGCTGAGGGTTAGCAGTCAGTGGCTGTCAGCAGAGGCAAGAAGCACATGAGGAGATGAGGATCTGGTTCTTACAAGAAAACTTCCATTTAGTGAAAGCAGGTTCGCTTTCTGCCCAACCTTAAGCAAAGTACAGAGGTTTCTAGAGGGATGGTCTGCTTAAAAGTGGAGTGGAATCAGTACAGTGAGTTGGATTCTCTTGGCTAGAGGGTCCTCTGGCTGCCCTCACACTGCCCTTTCAGGGCCTGGCCAAGCCCAAACAACTATTCACAGTCACAGAACCCTCTTAAGGAAGACCAACACTGCTGCCACCACCTCCCCAGGCCCTCCACTCAGCTACTGTACATTAAAATAAGACAACAGCTCCAAAGGGACCAACCAGAGAAATGAGTTCTGGGTAGTGAAGGAAATGAGAAAGTGCCTGTCAGTCAAATACCGGTTCTGGATGGTTTCAAACAATCACTATATCAGAACCATAAGAAAATACATCCATCCACCTGCAACACTCCTTCCTCATAAGCATTTTTTTTTTTTTTTTTTTTTAAATAAGGCTCAGAGAGGTAGTATTAGGAGTCAAGGACCAAGTATCTCTCAACAGCAGCAAGAGGGCAGATCAGGCCTGGGCTTCCTAAATTAACACTTTCTGATTCTGACAAGAGCTGCTTGACTGAGGCTCTCGGGCTGTTTCTAATGTCACTAAGATTCAGCATCAAAGCAGTCCAATCATGTTTTAACTAATAAGAGCATTTTTCTTTTTTTAAATTTGCCAGGCAATGGTGGCATACATTATTAATCCCAGCACTCAGGAGGCAGGAGAATCTCTGAGCTTAATACCAGCCTGGTCTACAGCATGAATTCCAAGACAGTCAGGGCTACACAGAGAAACTCTATCTTAAAAAACCAAAATTAATTAATTAATTAGTAATAAATAAATTTGAGACAGCGTCTGACATGACACAGACTGCCTCAAAACTCACTATATAGCCAAAATAATTCTGCTTTATCTGGCATCCACCTCCCAGAGTGCTAGGAATACACATCACCAAGAGGTGGGAGTGGGAGCTGGCATAATCTCAGCACTCAGCTGGCAGAAGCAGGCAGATCTCTGTGAGTTTGAGCCTAGCTTGGTCTAGTTCCAGGAATGGGCTCCAAAGCTACACAACAAAATCCTGTCTTGAAAAGCAAAGTCAAACAAAAACAAGTATGCATCACCATATCCCATGGTCTCTGCACTGCTGTGGATCAAACGCTTTACATGCTGGGCAAACACTCATCTATATCCCCCAGCTTAATGAAAGATTTTTTAAAGCAATAGTCAGTAATTCTCTGGAGACATGCTAACAGCTTACAGACCAACTAACTGTCCACTACTTTAGAATACTGAGTCTTGCTCAGTCACATCTCAAAGAGTTAGTCAGTCATTCCATCTCCTCCTCAGTCTTGTCTAGGTCACTTCATGAAGTTCTGGGCCACTGAGACAAGTTCTAATAACTAGTCTCCTTGTACTTGACCTTCCAAGCTGTACTATAGTCTTCTCAAAACACCCAAGACAATCCATATTCCTTACTGGATCCTGTCAAGCAGACAGCCCAGTCCCAGCTGCCTCACCCATCCCCTTACAACTCAGCTCTTGCACCTCCATTAGGATCTTTATTCTACCTACAACTTCTTCCTCATCTTGTCAAATGTAAAGTGCCCCATGCAGGGTTCTCAACTACATGTATCTTCTCTATTAGGGGGAGAGGCTGTGTCTATCTATCTCTGGGCTAGATAGACTCAGTTAGTGCCTGTCACTGAGCAACTACACAATGCACTATTAGGGCCCACGGTTATAATGAGTGAGATGCTTCCTGTAAAGCAACCACAACAGGTAAACAGCCTAAAACACAAGGGCACTTGGTTATCCAAAGCTCCAAGAGCAGAGTGCCTGGGGCCACTCAAGAGTCTCTGTTCAGTCAGTGCTATGATGGGACCAGGGAACAGTGATCCAAACTTCCCATGAAAGAGAGACCTGTTTGGTGATACGTCCTCAGCTTCACAGCACAAGGAGCCAGGGCAGGGCTGCTAATGCTACTGTTCACTCTGAAAGCCTGGTCTAGAGGAGACAGATCGCCAAAGAGAGGAGGGACCTGCCCTGGCAAGTTTCCCTGTGATGCTGGAAAGGCCAGCCCGCAGGGCTAACCCCAGGGCCTCCTTGGCCCAGGATCAAGGGTGATCCTTTTCATTCCAGTGACCGCATTTCAGGATGAAAGAGTATTGCCTGCCACCACTTATAAATGCTGAAGCAGCAGCCTGACACTGGGCCCCACCCAGCAATTCCAGGCAAGTTGCCAGGACACAAGAAGGGAGGGCCTTACTCCCACAGCCAGTCAGAGGGCTCAGTGCATCCATCATGTCAAAGTTCTTATCCCTGCTGGAGGTTTTTCTTCTATTTGTCTAAACCAGGGCTTCACTGGCATAGCCCAACCTGATGTACAACAGGCTGCCTTTGACCTCAGAGATCCACCTACCTCTGTTGGGATAAACTCAAGAACCATCATGCCTGGCTATTTGTTTTACTATATAGCCTAAGCTGGCTAAAAACTCACAAGCCTCTCGCTTCAGGATCCTGACAAATGTGTGCTAGCACATACAGCCCTGAATGAGTTCTTGTACTTTTCTGTGACTCCCAACTGGTACCTGGATATCCATGGCTCCCCAGAGAGGAGTGACTAAGCCCCACTTCCTAGTCCTCCCTCTGTATTGAGCAGAATCCATTCACCCATCTCCAGGTGACCTGTAAACAAAAGCACAAAAGGCCTTTACCACCATACTGGGGCCAAACCCCACACTCACAAACCCAACATGCTTTGACTTCTCTTTCACCCAAACAACCCTCAAAACAAAACAAAAATGATTTCTCTAAAACGTATTGACTCAGAAGTTTGTGTTTTCTGTGTATAGTATACTGGAAGAAGGGATGTATGCACTTGTCAGTGAGGGTATACCTGTAAGCAGGTATATATAAGCACAGTGGGCAGAGGCCAACACTGGATGTCCTTCCTCAGGCATTCATCTTTTATAGTTTGAAACAGTCTTTAGCTGAACCTAAAGTTCAGTGACTCAGCTAGGCTGGCTGGTCTGTGCATTTCAGTGATCTGCATACACACACATACACACACACACACAGCACTGGGGTACAAATGTGTGCTACCACACTCAACTTTTCTGTGGGTTCTGAAGATCCAAACTCAGGTCTACAAGCTTGTGCAGCGGGCACTTCACCAGCTGAGTCATGTCTCGCTCACCAAGCTTCTCTTTCTTCTCTTCTCCTCTCTTCTTCCTCCTCCTCCTCCTCCTTCTTCTTCTCTCTCTCCCTCCCTCCCTCCCTCCCTCCCTCATTCTCTGTCTCCTTCCCTCCTCCCTCCTGGTTTTTGGTTTTTCAAGACAGAGTTTCTCTGGGTAGCCCTGGCTGTCCTGGAATTAGCTCTGTAGACCAGGCTGGCTTTAAACTCAGAGATCCACCTGCCTCTGCCTCCCAAGTGCTGGGAGTAAAAGTGTGCACCATCACCATCCAGCCCACCTAAGCTTTTCTAAACTTGCAAATAGAAAACAATCTGTATAGGTCAAGTGGTAGAGAATTTGCACATGTAAGAGCCTGAGTTCAGTTCCCTTCACACTCCCAAAAGAACAAGTAATCTGCATACACAACCATCAAAATAAGGAACCTCTCCCAGTGACTTAGCAGGAGTCTTCTCAACCAAACCAGATATATTGTTATCTCAGTATTCACACATTTAAAACATAACTGCCTACTTTAAGGAATAGGCAGTACTGGGGACCAAACCCACAAAACCTCATTACTGAGCTACACCCTCAGGTCCCATTCCATTTATGACTAAATACTTTCAGTTAATATCTTAGGGCGAGAAAAGTATTTTTATAAACCATAATCTATCACTTTTACAGTTCCCTGACCAGCTGAGTTCTCAGAGTTTCCAAGAGCTCTGGCTTTAATTCCTCTGGTCCTCCTTCCTCTACATGAAGCTAGGGTGAATTAATTTGGTAACATTGTGCCTATACAAAGCAATCCTGTAGCCCCCAGCTGCTTATTGAAGAAGAAAGGAGACCACTATCGCCACACTCTTGGCAAGAATACAAACCCTTCCCACAACTGGTCAATTCTGAATATCCCTTAGGGACCCATGTACTCTGCCAGAAAAACGTATGTGCCTTTCTATGCCATCATTCAGATCTACCTGAAAAAACTTCAGTATCAGAACAAAAACCCATCAAGAAGCAGTATTCACTACCTCTCCCCTCATTGAACATTCCTGCACCCATCATGGAGTATTACACAGCTAACATAGGATGAATGTTCACAGAATGAAACCAAGTATCAGTACTATCCTATATTATACCAAGTATCAGTACTATCCATAATGAAGAAATAAGAAATACTTTCTCCTGAAAACAAAAGAAAGAATTGTCCCTCCCCTGTCAAATATGAAGTAGTATAATCATGAAGAGCCAGAAAGATAGCTTGGGCCATCAGGGCATATGTCTTCAAGCCTGCCAACCTGAGTTCAATGCCTGAACACACAATGAAAGGACAAAAGTGATCCCTGAAAGTTCCCTTCTGTCCTCCAAGTGTGCACCATGACAGATGCACATACACAAAATAAATAAATAAAAATGGAATAACTTTATCACTCCCTCCAAGACAGGGTTTCTCTGTGTAGCTTTGGCTATCTTGGAACTTGTTCTTCAGACCAGACTGGTCTTGAACTCACAGAGATCCACCTACCTCTGACTCCAGGGTGTTGGGATTAAAGGCATGCACTATCCTCTGCCCAGCATTAACTTTTCTTTCTTTCTTTCTTTCTTTCTTTTTTTCTTTCTTTCTTTCTTTTTAAATCAACAAATAGACTGAAGGTAGTGGCTCATGTCTATAATCCAGCACTTAGAAAGTATAGGCCAGGGCTGGAGAGATGGCTCAGCGGTTGAGAGCACTGACTGTTCTTCTGGAGGACCTGAGTTCAATTCCCAGCATCCATATGGCAGCTACCAACTATCTGTAATTCCAAGATCTGACACCCTTACACAGTTATACATACAGGCAGAACACCAATTCACGTAAAATAATAAACATTTAAAAAAAAAAAAAAAAAAAGAAAGAAAGTATAGGCTGGAGGACCAGAAATTCAAAGTCAACCTCAGCCACATAACAATTTTGAATTCACCTTAAGCTACATGAGACCCTGTCTCAAAAACAAAACAGAAAAACATACAAATAAATAAATTAGTAAAATAATTTAGAGCAAAAATAGGTTTTAAACTCCAGGAAAGAATGAGATAAGAGGCTGGAGAGATGGCTTACTGGCTAGGAGCACTGATTGTTCTTCCAGAGGAACTGAGTTCAAGTCCTAACAACCACATGGTGGCTCACAACCATCCATAATGAGATCTTGTGCCCTCTTCTTGCAGGCAGGCATATAAGCAGGCAGAGCACTCATAAAAATAATACATAAATAAAATTGAGGGGGGGGGCGCTGGAGAGATGGCTCAGTGGTTAAGAGCACTCACTGCTCTTCCAGAGGTCCTGAGTTCAATTCCCAGCAACATGGTAGCTCACAATCATCTATGATTTGGTGCTTGCTTCTAGCCTGCAGCACACATGCAAGCAAAACACTGTATACATAATAAATAAACCTTAAAACGGAGGAGGAGAAAAAGACAAAACTGGGTGGTGGTGGCACATGCCATTGATGTCCCCACTCGGGAGGCAGAGGCAGGCAGATCTCTGTGAGTTAGAGGCCAGTCTGGTCTATAGAATGATATCCAGGACAGCCAGGGCTACACAGAGAAATCCTGTCTTGGGAGGGGAAAAAGAGAGGGAGAGAGGAAAGGAGAGAGAGAGTAAAGGAAGGAAAGAAGAAATGAATAAATTAGTGGAATTAAGATTTCCTATGCTAACACATAAATTTTGTGTAGCATTTTAAAGTTAAAATGTTGGCACAGCTGGTGGTGGTGTGGTGGCACATGCCTTTAATCCTAGCTCTTCAATCTCAGAGGCAGGTGGATCTCTGTGAGTTTAAAGCCAGCCTAGTCTACAGAGTGAGTTCCAGGACAGCCAAGGCTATACTGAAAAACCCTGCCTCAAAAATAAATAAATAAAATAAAAAATAAAAACACAAAAAGACAAAAGAAAGAAAGAGGGAGGAAGGAAAGAAGGAAGGAAGAAAACAAAAAAAAAAGAAGAAGAAAGATGTCAGTACAGCATTTTGAAAGTTAAAATCTTGTTTGCAGGACTTGCTAGTTCCAAACTGGCCTAGACCAAGATGGGTGTGTAGTACAGGCTCATAATGGCCTAGGCCTGTAATCCCAATACTCAGGGGCAGGAGAATCAGAGTTCAAGTTCACTCTCAGCTATATAGAGAGTTTGAGTCTAACTTGACATACATGAGACCCTGATTTCCTATCCCCTGCACCCCCCAAAAGGCCTATTACGGACAAATATAAAATCTCTAACATCTTTAATTAATACCCTTCTCTAAAAAACACTAGAAGAAAAAAGTTTACACAAAAATGTTTCAAAGACTAACCAAAACAGCAAACTCTGCTGAGCAGATAGGTCAGTGAGAGCATTTGCTATCATGTGCAAGGTCCTAGGTTCAATACCCCAGCAGAATACAATTATTAATTTTAACTTAAAGAAAAATATCCAGGCATTGTGTGGTAAACCTGTAATCCCAGCACAGAGGAAGACTGGGAGACTGAGTTCAAGGTCAGCCTGAGCTACATAGGTAGGCCATGTCTCAAAATAAACTCCTTCACATAAACACATATCCTATAAGGAAGAAAGTTATTGTATATCCAAACAGCATGGCTCCATGGGATCTGTTGATGGTGAGCAAACACAGACCACATCCACCAACTACATATGTACATACTGATCTCAAAAAGAGAGATAGTTGAGTGAGGTGTGGTTACATATGCCTTGAATGCCAAAACTTGGGAAACAGAGGTGAGTGGACCTCTATGTATTTGAAGACAGCTTGCTCTACACAGAGAGCTCCAAGACAGCCAGAGAAACATAACAAAGAAACCTTGTCTCAAAAAAAAAAAAAAAAAAAAAAAAAAGTAAGCTAGGAGGTGGTGGTACACACCTTTATTCCCAACAGTTGGGAGGCAGAGATAGGTGGATTCCTATGAGTTTGAGGCCAGCCTGGCCAACAGAGTGAGTTCCAGAACAGCCAAGGCTACTCAAAGGAACCCTCTCTTGGGAAAAAAAAAATTAAATAAGTAAATATTCATAAAGCCCGCTTTGAACCTACGTAGACAAACGAAGCACTGACCTACAGACACAGATGGGCCAGTAGGTGGCTAGCAGGCCAGAAGATACATTATCTTTCAAACATCTCATATAAAGGTAATAGTAAAGTCTCAAAGTTTGGACCCAAACAAGGCCACTACCAGTCCCCTCTCATCAATCACACATCCAAACAACCCAATTAGTCTTCAAGGGCTTCTTAGAAATCAAAAAACAGTTGGCAGGAAGGCTTGAGCTGCTATCATAACATCCTGCCTCTCTGCCAAAATACCTGCAAGGAGTTTCAAGTCCAACTGTCAATAAGTGATGATGCTTTCAGTTTTAGGGTACATATATTCAAGACACACACATACACCCCACACATACAGAGCAATCTCAGAAGAGTTGAAAGCACATTCTTATATTCTAACCTTTCAAATGCAGCAGTAGACTGAGCAATGATAGATCCCCCATCATTCCTGTGAGAGAACCTTCCACTTTATCCATATACCTGTTCTATGCTAGATCTGCCCAGACATTCAGCTAGTCCTACATCCTAGGAAAATCAGGGATGCCCATCCTTCCCAAGAAGCCCTACCTAGATTCAATCTGATTATTTCCACCCATGGAATTATCGGGAGAGTTATACGGTAGGAGACTTGGCAGACTTGGCAGCCAGAGTGGAAATGAGGACAAGGGCAAGCAGGGCATGCTGGTGCCCATCTATGATCCCAGCACTTGGGAGGCAGAGACAGGAAAAATTTAATTTGAGGCTTGCTTGAACTATACAAGACTCTGTCTCCAACAACAAAATCTCTTTTCTCCACTACCAAAACAGTACAAAAGTTCAAAGATCACACTGAAAGCAAAACACAGATCTGTATAAGAAAACTAAAAACAAAAAGGCTGCACCTAACTTACAAATTCTGATTACTAACAAAATCTAGTTTGCTTTCAATCACATCAAAGCATAAAGAGAAAAGCCAAGTTCCTGACAATTAGCTGAATTCAGAGACGTCTAGAACACATTTGAAATCAGCTCATTATAGACAAATCTGTGATGAAGATTAGTTATTAGGAAAAGGCACTGAAGTATCATTCTCTCTTTAGAAAAGCCAGTTAGTTGTCTTCTGTGGCACAGGCAAAAGGAATCCAAGGCAAAAATCACCAGGACATTGTCTGTTGTTGTGATGGTACCAAGGCAGCTCATGACCTCTGCTACTTAAGGCAAACATGGACTTAGCATCATCCCCTAAGAGCTGCTAGCCCTTAGGATAGCCTTCTGTCTCCTAAGCTGTGTGCAGCCAGAACTGGGAATGAACAGCTGGGCAGAAAACAACTGCCAAGTATGTAGGACTGGTAGAGGTAGGCCACATGTAGAACCTAAAATATTTTACTAATCTGAACCTTCTGTGGATCCACAGCTACTAATTCAACTATCTTAATCATCTCTCTTATTTATTTAGAATTCACCTCAACCAGGTTCCACGTGGGAAACCACTTAAAGACTTTGATCTTGAACATGATGAAGTAACAATCAACGAAGGAGTCAGGCTTGGCAGAGCATGCTTCCTGGCAGATGTCTGAGTCCCAGGCTGGCAAGGGCCAATGGGAACGAGGGTTACTGAGGCGTAGCCTCAATGGGAGTAAGGTCAGGTCAACTTCATTTAACAGTAAACAGTTCAAATTCCATGAGTGACAGTCATTTGTCAATTTTTAAAAGATTTTTATTTTTAATTATATATGATTGCATGTCTTAAGTGTAGGTTCAAAGGTCCAAAGAAGCAGTTGTGAGTGCTGGGAACTGAACTCAAGTCCTCTGGAAAAGCAGAAAGCACTCCTATCTGCCAGGCTGTCTCTGCAGCCTCCATCAATTAATTTTTGAAATGGAAGATGTCCTAACTCAATGACCATCATCTGGAATTCTCCACCCAATGGCTGGATATCCTGCAAACAAAACCCTCCCCAGTCGTCTTCCAGCTGTTCTAATACATCAGGACAGATGAGAGCAGAATAATACTTTTAAGAAACAGTGACTCACCAGGTAGTCTGTTCATGTTGACGCCTTGAGCTGAGAGTCCAATTCCCATATACCTTAAAAAAACAAATAGGGGCACAAATGAAATCAAAGAATACGTACGCATGAAGAAGCCATGATAAAGCTCATTATTTTCTATGCTAGCTAAAATTAATGGTATCTTCTTTTCAAACAGTTCTTAAAAGACAGAAAAGCGAGAAAAGCCAATGACTGTTGTTGTAGTAAGTTTTCCCTGACCCCGTTTTGGGTAGGGGAGGTTTGTGCCTGGAGTTTGTAACCTGGTCCGCGCAGCGGCTTTTGTCCCCCAAAGAAATGAATCAGACACTTATATACTTAACGCTGTTTGGCCAATGTCTTAAGCACATTACTAGCTAGCTCTTTCATCTTAATTCAACCCATTTCCATTAATCTTCCCACCACGTGGCCACAGCCCGTGGCTAACCTGTTTCTCCTACGTGCTGCTTCTTCGGACGGATGGACTGGCAAACTCCACCCTTCTTCCTACCTGCTTGTGCTCTGATTCTCCACCCACTTCTACAGTGCTCTACACAGGCCAAAACAGTTCTTTATTTACAGTACACAGAGAACATTCCTACCACAGACTGTGGACTTTTCAATACACTAATGTTCTCAAGAGAACCTTCATCTTCTGATTTCCCTCATCTGCATACTAACTAGGCCCCACTCTTAGATCTTTCTTTCTGAGACAGGGCTTCTCTGCATAGCCCTGGCTGTCCTGAAATAAGCCAGCCTTGAGTTCATAAAGATTCGTCTGCCTCTGCATTCCAAGTACTGGAATTAAAGGTGTGCACCACCATATCCAGCTAACCATTTTATTTCTAATGAAAGCATCTCAATATCTTTGCCACTAAAGAAAGGAGACTCTAAGATTATTCGTCAGATAAAGACACTTGCCACCAAGCCTGAAACCTGAATTACAACTCTGGGACCTACACAGTGGAAAGAAAAATACTGACCCTCTGATGTCCAGATATGTCTGTGATATATATGTGCACGGGCAAAACACACAGAATAAATAAATACACACAATTTTAAATTTTTCTTAAAATAAAATTTTCTTTAAAATAAAAATAAATAAGAGATGACTAAGTGCTAGTGTACTAAAATTATGGTCACCAATCCTCTGGCTTTTTAATTCCAACTAGGGCAGAAGAATCTATTCCATAAAAGTACCTATGAACTAGGAAATGAGTAGTAGATCAAATTTACTCATTATCAAGGAGCAGTACACTGAGAAAGTATAGCCAGGCTACATCTATTCTGGATCATCAAGAACCCTGTCACAGCTTCCTCACAGGATTCTCAAAATATATACACATTATCCTTCCCTGTACATTTATGGATAGCCTCCTAGATCACACAAAGCAGGGAGGTGGTGAAGTCTGAGCTTTCAACACACACACACACAATCTTTCCACCCCAGGTACCTAATTAAGGTATGCAAGGCAAGGTGGAGCCCTTCCTGTGGTAACTTCCAAAGAAGTCTTAGTGGCACTCATAAGAAGAGGTAAGCCAAAAAAGGAAATCTCTTTTTCAGTTTAAGTGTTTGTGGTATATAAGGAAATGGGTAACTCAAGAACTTAAAAATAGAAGAAATCAAGCCATCTGGGGCTAGAGAGATGACTTAGCAGTTAACACCAGCTGCTCTTCCAGAGGACCCAGGTTCAATTCCCAGCACCCATATGACAGCTCACAACTGTCTGCAACTCCAGTTCCAGGGGATCTGACACCTTCACATAGATCACACAGACACACATACAGGCAAAACACCAACTCACATAAACTAAAAATAAATTTTAAAAAAGAATCAAGCCATCTCCCCCTCCTTTTCTTTTTCAAGACAGGGTTTCTTTGTATAACAGTTCTGGATGTCATGAACTCACTCTGTAAACCAGTCAGGCCCCAACCTCAGAGATTCGACTGCCTCTGCCCCCATCTCCTAAATGCTGGGATTGAAGGCATGGGCCACCACACCTAGCCAAGCCATCTTTTTAGAGTAAAAGAAAAGAGTAACATTGGAAAGATGGCTCAGGGGTTAAGAGCACTAGCTGCTCTTCCAGGTTCAATTCCCAGCACCCACATGGCAACTCAAAAATTGTCTGTACTTCCCATTCTAAGGATCCAACATCCTCACATACACATAGGTGCAGGCAAACCACCAATGTACATAAAATATAAATAAACTTAAAAAAAAAAAAGTAGAAGCCAGATATAAAACACCTAATTCTAAGCACATAAACGCTTCAACAAATAGGCAGCTGAGGTATTTGGAATACTTAAAACATTCAAAACACCATCTAAAGAGGCTAAGGTTTAACTTAATGATTGCCTAACAATGTCCATGTATTTAATGCCATTAAATTGTACATTTTAAAGGGTTAAAGTGGCAGACACCATGTTAAGTGAATTTTACCATAATAAAAAAGTTTCTATTGATGTGTGTGTGTGTATGTTGATTATGTGTGTACATGTATATGTGGAAGCCAGAGTTTACTGTAAGGTGTCTTCCTTATCATTCTCCATCTCTCTCTCTCTTTTTTTTTTTAAAAAAAAAAAAAAAACTTTATTTATTTATTTGCCTTGGTGTTTGCCTGGAACTGGAACTACAGACAGTTGTTAGCTGCCATGTGGTTGCTAGGAATCGAACTCAGGTCCTCTGGAAGAGCAGCCAGTGCTCTTAACCGCTGAGCCATCTCTCCAGCCCCTCTCTTTTTTTTTTTAAAGATAGTCTTTCACTGAACCTGGAGCTCACTAATTCAGCTACACTGGCTGGTAAGCCACAGCAACCTTCCTGTCTCCATCTTCAATTACTGGTGTACACTGATGTGTGCAGATTTTTATGTGGAGACTAGAGATCCAAACTCAAGTCCTCACACATGCACAGGAAGCATTTTGACCAACTGAGCCATCACTCCAACCCCCAAACTGAAGTAGTTGCATAGAGTTGCCTTAATTTGCCTATTTCCTAGTCGCTTAATAGTCACATTCTGATTGTGCTACGACTTTACGAAGATCCTTTCCATGTATATCTCTTTTTAAAAAACAAAAAATTACCTTTATTATTTTATGTGAATTGGTATTTTTCCTGCATGTATAACTGTGTAAGGGTATCAGATCTTGGAATTACAGACAGTTGTTAGCTGCCATGTGGATGCTGGGAATCGAACTCAGGTCCTCGGGGAGAACAGTCAGTGTTCTTAACTGCTGAGCTACCTCTCCAGCCCGGAAAAGCAGCTTCTAATACACAAACAGAATAGTAGACAGGAATACAAGGCTCTAACCCACCCCTCTCCCTTTGAAACCAGCTACCCCATCATGTTGTACAGGTATCAAGAAAAGACACAGACTAGCACATAGAGCTAATTTAGTCCACAGTGCTTAAAGGAGGTAGGGCAGGACCAACATTTTATAAAGGGATATCCAAAGCACAAAGAAAACTTGTCTTCCTTATTTTAAGCACTATTTGGAACACAAAGTTAGATCCTTTGAGGTCAAAGACATGGCCTAATACACAGTCCAAGGCTGATCAGATCTGCTCAGCCCTTCCAAGAAACACATTCTGACTGCCAGAAAGGGCTAGCTTCTAGGACCATCAGGAGCTATTCATTGTGTGAGTCTGCTGGCAGCATTCCCATTAGATTACAACCTGCACATTTCCCCAGAAAAACAGCAGCCTAAATAACCAGCTTCCTGGCTTTATGTGGTAGAAAATGCCAAGATCTGGTCTCCATTCCCTTGATGTCTTTGCTGACCAAGCAGTAAACAACTTAACTAGCCTGTAGTCATCCACCCAAAATGCACAAGTGCATGCAGCACAGCCAGGAGGTTCCCTAACTGGGAAGGCAGCCACTCATCCTGCCCTATTGTAAGGGTCTGGGGCTGTATTCCACACCACATATGGTCCCACACCTGGAAATAAAAGAGTTTCCTGAAAATAAGGTAAGAGCTTGTGTTTAGAGCATATTTGTTTCCTGAATGACTCTTGACAGCTTAAAGCTAGTGCACACAAGGTAAATCAAGGTTCCTGCAGGAAGAGTTATGTTTGGCCACCAGTCAAGGTCTGGCTCTACAATGTTCCATGGGGATTAAGGACCCACTAAGACATCTATGCTCAAAGCCAAGTTTCGTTTAAGGGACTGGGAATATAGCTCAGTGGTATAGCACTTGCCTAACATGTACAAAGCCTTGGGTTTGATATTCAGCGCTGTAAACACACACACACACACACACACACACACACACACACACACACACACACACACACACACACACGAGAAACACGACACATAAACCAGCTATTTGTCCTTCCTACAAGAGAAGCCTCTTCTCTCTCCAGCAGGTAACCACCATCACATTCTTATAGGTTCTGTGTTCCCCAGAAGAATGGCATTTCCTATGGCCTGAGAGCCTCTGCACAGACTTTTCGTCAACTTCAACATCTGATTGGATGAGTTAAGTGTAGAGTAGCCAGGGGAAGCTGACACCCATTCACATTGGGCACCATGCCACTCTGGGTGTCAATGACATGGGGAGCAGCTCCACAGGACCCAGCTAGCAGATTCAAATGAGGTCAAAGCTGAGTCAGGGTCCAAAGCAAACAGGCTCCAACTCTTCTAGATAACATTAAGTCTTTTCCAAAACCAGAGTACTCCGATGCTACAAAAAGTCAGGTCCCTAGAATACATGCAGCAGGGGCCCTTGCCTAGCATGTCTAAGCACCTGGATCCAAGCAAGCCCCAGGCACTGGGGGAAAAACAGAGGAAAAAAAAGTTCATAGATGAGTGTGATGACACATAGCTGTAATTCCCCAGCACTTGGAAAGAAGAGACAGATAGAATGCCAAAAGCCCAACGCCAGCCTTGGACTACAAGCAAGTCACTTCCACTCTTTGTTCAAAATAGATGTAGACTCCCATCTTCTAGTGAGTTCTCAGGCACCTGAAGCTAACCAGTCTGGGACAATCAAGGGGGAAGAGCCATAAGGACCCTTTTAATTGTGTGCTGAGCTACACACTTTTTGTTTTTGCAATACTAGGACTCCAGCCAAGGTCCTTTTGAGTATACTGAAAGTGCCAAGCAAGAACTGTAATAAATACAATAAATCTCAAATAAATAAACCCCAAATCCTCAACTACACAGTGTAATGAGTGAACCATATAGGATACTGAAATTACGTTATCAGCCAGGTAAGGTGGCATACACCTATAACCTAAGGCTGAGGCAGCTATGTGAATCCAGCCTGAGCTATAGCAAGGACCCAGCCTCAAACAAAACAATTTTTTTACATATTTAAAAATTACATTTGGGCCAAACATGATGGCAATTGCCTTTAATTCCAGCACTCAAGAAGCAGAGACAGGAGGAGCTTTGTGAGTTCAAGGTCAGCCTGGTCTACATAGCAAGCTCCAGGACTACATAAATACCTTGTCTCAAAACAAAACAAAACAGAAATTACATCTTGATTATACTCAGCAGAGATCAGAAAGAATCATAGCACAGTCAAGGCCACTAAGGTAAAACAGTGACAACTAACAAGACTCCAACGAGGGACACAATGCTCTCACCATCATCACTTCAGTAGAATAGGACACAATGCTCTCACCATCATCACTTCAGTAGAATAGGACACAATGCTCTCACCATCATCACTTCAGTAGAATAGGACACAATGCTCTCACCATCATCACTTCAATAGAATAGGACACAATGCTCTCACCATCATCACTTCAGTAGAATAGGACACAATGCTCTCACCATCATCACTTCAATAGCATACTGACCACTAGGCAAAGCAGTTAGGACAAAAATAAATGTAGGAGGGGCTGGAAAGATGGCTCTGTGGTTAAGAGCACTGTCTGCTCTTCCAGAGGACCCGGGTTCGATTCCCAGCACCCACATGGCAGCTCACAACTGTCTGTAGTTCCAGTTCCAGGCAAACACCAAGGCAAATAAATAAATAAAGGCTTAAAAATAAATAAATAAATAAATAAATAAATAAATAAATAAATAAATAAATAAATAAATGTAGGAAGAAGCTGAGAGTGCAGGTCTTTAATCCCAGCACTCTGGAGGCAGAAGCAAGCAATGTCTGTGAGTTCAATGCCAGCCTGGTCTACATAGCAAGTTCCAGGCCAGTAAGGGTTACATAGTGAGACTCTGTCTCAAAAAAATAAGGCCAGGCATAGTGGTACATGCCTTAATCCCAGCAGAGGCAGTCGGATCCCTTGAGTTTGAGGTCAGTGAGTTCCAGGACAGCCAGGAATACATAGCGAACCTGTCTCAAAAAAACAAACAAAAAGCAGGGTGGTGGTAGCATACAGCGTTAAACCCAGCACTAACTCTGGCAGGCAGAGGCAGGAAGATTTCTGTGAGTTCCAGGACAACCAGGGCTACACAGAGAAATCCAGTCTTGAAAAAACAAACAAACAAAAAAAAAATTCAAAATCATTAAAAAAACAACAGTAGAGGACTTAGCAAAAAATGTAGATGAAAACCAATAAAACAGAGAACCTAGGAAAAAACCCTCTTACAGTTAACTGATTATGATAAGGGTGCCACAACCACTCAGTGCAGAAATGAGTTTCTATTTGTTAAACAAATTGTGAAGGGATATCTGGATAACTACAAGTAAGAGAATGATATCAGTACCTTCTGGAGAACCTGAAATTATCATTCATGCCTTCCACAAGGATCAGCACAGTGCTGGGGGAACATGGTAGGGCCTATACTCAATCCCACCATCGTCAGGCCAAGGTTGAACCAGAGAGCCAGAGTGTAGTAGCTTGAGGGAGGGATTCCCTGAGGAAGTGAGAGCTGAGCTAAGGGCTGAAAGGGAGGTGAGAGGAGCAAGAGAGATGCCATGCAGAAGCAACAGGATACGCAAAGGCACATAAAGGCGAGCAAGGAGAAGCTCAGTGTGGCTGAGTTGTAGACAGGGCAGACTTACAAAGAACCAAAGCTGGACAGGAAATGGGAGGTGTGTGTGGGGGGTGGGGAATATACTCAGCCTACATGCTAACTTGAGTTTGAACTTCACAGGAGGGCAATGGGAAGCCACAGAAGAGGTGTGGCAAGGCTACATTGGTCAGAGGGCTGACAGACTGAAGAAACAAACCCACACACAACCAAAGTCATCCTAGTAAAGCAATAGGGACGAAATGACACAGAAAACAGCTAACCTCTCTATAGAAAGAACATAGTGAATTTATCAGTTTGGGAGGGGCTTGAGAAGCCCAAGACATGCACAACCAGTCACCAAAGCAGGCCAACTGAGACCCACTTTGGAAATTTTGAAGCCAAAGTGCTCAGCAAGAGGCACAGTCGCCATCCTCCAACTCTGTTGTAGTGTTGACACTAACACCAAGCACTAGCCCCTGAATGAGAAACATAACTGCAAACATCAAATACACTGGACATGCTCAAATTCAAATCTCATCTTTGTTCCCAAGTTTACCATGGGTCCATGGGCATGTCTCTTGGCCTCAGGTCCTGCTTCATCAGCTGATACTATGAATCCAGAGGCCTCAATGTAGCTACTCACTAGAACCACATGAAGGAGCACCTGGGCTAGTGCTCAGGGAAAGCAGATGGATGATTCTGTATATGACCCACTCTGTCTAGTAGGTCACTGTAGGTTCAGATAAATCAGGCTATTCTCAAAAGTCTGAACTTAGAATATCTAAAATCAAATGCCTGTTTATTTTGGATTATTAAAAAGAAAGGACATGAAGATTCATTTGCTTCCTTGCGGGTAATATGCTAAGAACACTACCAGATAGACACCGGCTGATTTAACACAGCCTGGGAGAAAGGGAAACAGCAAAACCCCAGTCCTGACAGACAACAGAACTGATCCAACAGTCTGGCTGTCCAATACCTCACTTGTTCATTGGGGTCTTTGTCCAGGTATCAGAAGATATGAGGGAGAATAATTTACCCCAAAAGTACTGTAAGATAAAGCTATTTGATTTGCTCTACTTTCTTTCAGCAAAACAGACAGGAAATAACATTTAACAAAGATGTGAGACAGAGGGACAACACACAAGTTCCTGGTGGTAGCTGTGTCATGAGCTGGTTCTAACTGGTCAGTTTCTGCTATCCGCTGCCAAAAATCACAAAGCAAGCTGCAGGTACAAGAGACATACCATTGACTTGGAGAAGAGGCAACCACATTACAGGTGGGCAGGAAAGGCCCTTAGCTAACTAAGCACACCCAAATGATAACACCCAGAAGCTCCTACCCCTGCCTCACAGATAAGGGGTCAATCTGAGGCTCAGGAAAATAACTGCTTTCAGAACAGAATGGCAGCTCCTGGAGCCCAGGCTGCCCACCACTCATCCCTACCCTCTCTGCCACAGACGCAACAATAGATGACACTGGTCATATGGAGAGGTACAAGCCCATTTGCCAGTGTGTCCTCCTTCCTCTCTATTTCCAGTTCCTACAACAGCATGGATTACTTTGTTGGTAGTAGGTGGAATTTCTTTCTTTTTTCTTTCTTTCTCTCTCTACTTTTGAGACAAAGTCTCATATAATGAGGCTAGCCTTGAACTTGTTCTGAGTCTCCTGCTTCTACCTCCCAAGTGCTGAGATTATAGGCATGGGCCACCACATCCGGTTTATGTGGCACTAGGTATCAAACCCAGGGCTTTGTCATGCTAGGCAAACAGCCTACCAACTGAGTTATATCCCTAAACCCTGCCATCACTTTTATAACAGTGGAAAGATCACATTTAGGAGCCAGCTATCGCCATCTCTCTGGATCATCGCAGTGCAGACGTCAGTGACTTCAGTGACAGACTAGGGAACCTGGCTTTCACTGCTAGTTCCTCAGCACAGCTAGGGAGTGCATTGAAAGAAGCAGCAGAAACAGTCAAATCCCTGACGGGCACGGGAGCTAGAAGCCAGGCTCAAATGGCATCTTGTGGTCCCACCACAAGTATAACCCAGAGCTCACTCAGGAGACACTGCAACAGGGAGTCGGGCTCAGAACAGCTCCAAAAGACTGGAGATTTTTTTTCTGACCCAGCCATGGTTGGTGATATCAGAGAATAGGACCTTAGAAATGAGACTACTTAACTCTCACACCCTCCAGTTTTGAACAAGGCTACAGGAAAGACACAATACCTTCATGGTCTTTTTGTAGAATTGGACACATCCTTCTACACAGGGAACCCTTTGGAAATAAATTTAGTGCTCCCTTCTTATTTCTAAAAGGAAAATATCTGAAGAGTTTATTTTGGTTTTTTGAGACAGAGTTTCTACATGAAGCCCTCCTGGCTGTCCTGGAGCTCACTCTGTAGACCAGGCTGGCCTTAAACTCAGAGATCTTCCTTCCTCTACTTCCCAAGGGACTAAAGGCATGCGCCATCAAACTGGCCTCAATCCTCCTGCCTCTGCCTCCTTCAGCAAATCCCACTGGCATGCACCAACAAATCAGCTTATTTGGTTGTTTTTTTTTTTTTTTAAAAATTATTATATTTATTTACTAATTTTGAGTATGCACGTGTACCACAAAGCACATGTGGAGGTCAGAGAATAGCTTACGGAAACCTGCCTGTTCTTTCCCTCCATCATGTGAGTCTGAGGTACATTTAGGTCATCAAGCTTGGTGGCAAGCACCTACACCTGCTGAGCATCCTACCAGACCCTGAGCAATTTACAATGACAAGAAGTCAGGCACGGTGTATGCTTCTAATCCCAGTGCTTTGGAAGCTGCTGCAGGAGGGTGGAAAATTCATGGCCAGCTATCTTAGCTATCCTTCAAACTGACAGTCAGTCTGGGTTAGAGGAAAATACAAGTGACAGGAACATTTCTCAGTAGGCCTTTAGACACAATACCCCCAAGTCTGAAAGGCTGGTCTCATAGACTCCACTTTAATTCTGGATCACAGATCTTGGGTTTCAACCCACATCTCAGGTTCCCTATCGGAAAAGGAGAAGTTAGATTAAAGAGCTTCTTAGCTCCCTCCCAGCTCTGACCTTAGCAAATTTAATTCTTAGCAGAACAATGTTGGTAATGGCTGTGTGCTATTACAAATGTACCATACCCAGATGCAAATCCAAGATGAGACACATCATAGAAGAGCAATTAAAAAGTCAACTAAGGGTGCAGGCAAGATGATTCAGTGGGTGCAAGCAATTCCCACACAAACCTGATGGCCTGAGTTCAAGCTATGGATTCTATGATGGAAGGAGAGAACTGACTCCTGAAAACTGTCCTCTGACCTTCATACCTGTGCCACAGCACATGCATGCCCACAAACACACAGACGTGCACACATATGCACTCACTGCAAAAATAATAAAATACTAGCAGGATATAGTGACCCATGCCAATAATCTCAGCCCTCAAGAGGCAGATGTAGAAGGATCAGCAATTCAAGGTCAGCCTGGGCTACAATTGTACATATAGTATACCAACCAGGCAAGTGCTATGGCATCAGTCTCAGATTTAAAAAAGAAAGAAAGAGCGTGCTAGGAAGTGGTGGTACACACCTTTAGTCCCAGAACTCAGGAGGCAGAGGCAGGAGGATCTCTGAGTTTGAGGTCAGCCTGGTCTACAAAGTGAGTTCCAGGACAGCCAGGGCCACACAGAGAAACCCTGTCTTTTAAAAAAAAAAAAAAAAAAATCAGGGCTGGAGAGATGGCTCAGCGGTTAAGAGCACTGACTGTTCTTCCAGAGGTCCTGAGTTCAATTCCCAGCATCCACATGGTGGCTCACAACCATCTGTGATGACATCTGGTGCCCTCTTCTGTATACTGTATATGTAATAAATAAATAAATCTTTAAAAAAAAATCCTATATAACTCAAACAAAAAAACAAACCAATTACAAAACAGGCAAAGGACTATACAGATGTTTTATTTTGTATAATTCTTACTTTATATATTATTACTGAATGTATGAATGCAGGTGCATGTGTACTGAAAACAAAGAACAATTCTAAAGGCTTGGTTCTCTCCCTCTACTATGGGTTGTGGGGACCAAACTCAAGTTTCCAGGCTTATACAGCAAGTGCTCTTACCCACTGAGTAACCTCACTAGTCCTATACACATTTGTTGAAAGATTTATAAAATAGGTAAATTGCTGAGGCTGCAGTTAAGTTGATGGGCTGTCTGCCTAGCAAACAAGAAGCACTGTGTCTGAGTCCAGAATAGCACAAACTGAGCAGGGCAGCACAGCCTAAAATCCCAACACCCAGAGGTAGAAGCAAGATCAGAAGGTCAAAATCATCATCCTTAGAACAGCCTAGGATTAAAAAAAAGAAAAAAAAGATAAACAAAAAACCTTAAATAGTAAAAAAGAAAAAGAAAGGAAAGAAAAGGAGCTACACAAAGTAAGTACATGAAAAGATGTTCAACGTTACTATGCATGCAAACAAACAGGTGTGTCCATCAACAGATGAACAAAATGTGTCTTTCTGAATGCCTACCCATCTAACTAGCTAGATATTACTAGCTAGTTTTGTAAGAAATTACTAGGTCGGGGCTGGAGATATGGCTCATCGGTTAAGAGCACCGTCTGCTCTTCCAGAGGACCCGGGTTCGATTCCCAGCACCCACATGGCAGCTAAAAACTGTCTGTAGTTCCAGTTCCAGGCAAACACCAAGGCAAATAAATAAATAAATAAAGTTTTTTTTTTTTTTTTTAAAAAAAGAAATTACTAGGTCATAAAAAGGGATGAAGCTCAGATACATGCTACAATATACACCTTTAAACCATTTTTACACAAAACAATTCTGACATCATAGGACAAATATTATAGGATTCCATTTGTATAAAATTATCTAAAATAGGTAAATTCATAAGCACAGAATCTAATCAGGGGCTGGGAAGAAGAGGGTATTGTTGAGTTTGTTTGTTTGAGAGTCCCTCTTCACAGTCCTAGCCGGTCCAGAACTCAAATTTACTCACCTGCTTTTGCCTCCTGAGTGCTGGGGAAAGGTGTGTGCCATCACACTCAGATTGGAAAACAAATATTATTTAATGGATAGTAGAAGTTTTAGAAATAGACAGTAGCAATGGCTACTCAACATTATGACCCTAGGTAATACTACCCAACTACACATTTAAAGGCAATAAACAAGAGGGCATAATGGCACATGCCTAATCCCGACACTGAGGAGGCAGAGACAGGCAGAGCTCTGTGAAGTCAAGATTAGTCTAGTCTGTAGAGCCAATTCCAGGACAACCAGAGCTACACAGTAAGACCCTGTCTTGAAAGAAAAAAAATTTATCGAGGCTTGATGGTGCCCCCCTTTAGTCCCAGCAAGAGGGATGTACTCAGGTGGATCTGAGTTTGAGGTCCTCTGGTCTACAGAGCAAGGTCTTGGTTAGGGCTACACAGAGAAACCCTGTCAAAAGGAGGGCAGGAGAAGGAGGGAGCAGCTAAAAAATAAAGTGGGTAAGCAGCACTTTTAATGTTGACTGTCTTCAGCACACAGAGTCACACCCTTATAGCTAAGCCAGACAGTATGAGCCTCCACTGGCTTTTCCAGATAAGACAAGTATGATACAAGCCCTGGCTCAGAGCTCAATGGAAAGCATCAGAGAAGCCTGTACTCTGGCCTTGTATAAGGGCCAGAAATAAGAAGACCCTCTCTGTTCCCACAGAGAAAAAAAAATAGTGAAAAACACAGACCACCTCTTTTCTCTGTCATTCAATTTCTTCTGAGAGAAAAAGTGCTTTTGTTTTGTTTTTTGGTTTTTTTTTTTTAAAGATTTATTTATTTATTTAATGTACACTGGTATTTTGCCTACATATATTCTGTGTGACAGTGTCAGATCTCCTGGAACTCGAGTTACAGACAGCCGTGAGCTGCCATGTGGGTGCTGGGAATCAAACCTGGGTCCAATCCTATGGGTATTTTAAATAATGTATAAGGTACAGGAACCAATGTATTTGGCTACAGAACATCAAGACTTGAGACTTAAGAGTTCTATTAATAGCTCTTGTAGGAAGTGGTGCACAGAAGAGACAAAAGGCCCGAGCCTCAGTGAGACAGCTCTAGGTAACTATGGAAAACTATGAGCCTACTTTCTCTGATTTAAAAAAAAAAAAAAAAAAGAGTTCAGGCAGTAGTGGTACACACCTTTAATCCCAACACTTGAGAGGCAGAAACAGGTGGATCTCTGAGTTCAAAGCCAACCTGGGGGGCTGGAGAGATGGCTCAGAGGTTAAGAGCACTGACTGTTCTTCCAGAGATCCTGAGTTCAATTCCCAGCAACCACATGGTGGCTTACAACCATCTATGATGACATCTGTATACTGTATGCATAATAAATAAATCTTAAAAAAAAAAAAAAAAAAAAAAAAAATCTAAAAAAAAAAAAAAAAAAAAAAAAAAAAAAAAAAAAAAAAAAAAAAAAAGGATTCTTAAAAAAAAAATTAAAAAAAAAAAAAAAAACAAAAACAAAGCCAATCTGGTCTACAGAGTGAGTTCCAGGACAGCCAGGAAAACCCTTCTCGGAAAAACAAACAAAAGAAGTCCAGCTTCAAGGAGCACACCTTTACTCCCAGTACTGGGGAGACAGAGGCAGATGGACCTCTAAATTCAAGGTCAGCCTATTCTACAGAGTAAGTGTCAGGGCTACACAGAGCACAGAGAAACCCTGTCTTGAAAAACAAAAACAGGGGCTGGAGAGATGGCTAAGAGGTTAAGAG
Organism: Sigmodon hispidus; assembly: GCA_004025045.1. NCBI lineage: Eukaryota > Metazoa > Chordata > Mammalia > Rodentia > Cricetidae > Sigmodon > Sigmodon hispidus. The sequence goes on along the minus strand of PVIH01005963.1, from coordinate 11,721 downwards.
CACTGACTGCCCTTCCAGGGGTCCTGAGTTCAATTCCCAGCAACCCCATGGTGGCTCACAACCGTCTATGATGACATCTGGTGCCCTCTTCTGTGTACTGTATACATAATAAATATATAAATCTTTAAGAAAAAGGAAAACAAACAAACAATCCAAGTCTCTGCTGTACAAGAAGCTCCAGGGTTCTCACCTGGCAGTTTCATCTTGATGTCTAACACTTCAAGCATAGCTTATCAGACAGGCAATCTTGTTCCTATAAGAACTTGCCCTAGATAAAAGAAAGCAACAGCTTCAACAGAAAAGACTCTAGGTCAGTGGCTACAAAATGGTCCCTGGAAGACCCATCAAAACACCAACTGACATTTAGGTCTGAAATGAGAGTTAATATTTAGGTCTAAATGAGAGAGCACTGGGGATTTTTAATGAGCCCACTTAAAACCACAGACCATCATGGCACCAACTCCTATGTGTGTTTTGTTCCTCTGGCAACTATAGCCCATTGCCAGGAAGCCATGCAGCTCACTTAGAGGAGGGGCATGACAGGTCCCAGCACTATTCAGGGAAATGCAATCCAAAGGCAAAAAGGCCTCAGTCTAGATGTGCTTGCATAAAGAAAGGTGGCTCGGAGTACAGATAATCCTAGCTTTTTCAGGCATGGGTTCCTTCTCTAAATGTGACTGACAGTCTTAAAAACAAGTCTTGCGGGACTGTCCACATGGGCACCACCTGGAGGAGCTGGGGATGCCTGCGGTTTTCGCCCTGACTCGCTGGCTTAAAGCTCTCACTGTACGCACTGCACTGCACGTGAAGGCAGCATGCACCCACAAGGATTACCACACATTGTGCAACATGAGCATGGCCATTAGCTGTTCATGAGTCTTCTCTCGGTGGGGCCAGGGCTTTGAACTGGTGGGGCATGTGCTAGGAACTGACAGCGTCCTCAACCAATCCAACAGCATATTTGGTTGCATGTTCTACACCATACAGCTGTTGTTAGGTTGCTTCAGGGGACGTTGGGCTTCTGTTCTACTGGTACTGAGTTCCCTGGTGTCCTTCTCTGGTTTTGTCTACCTGGCTTGGTGCTCTATGATTTCTGCATCGTCTGCATTACCACCTATGCCATCAATGAGGGCCTGATGTTGCTCAGCTTCCAGGAGGTGCCAGAACACAAGGCCAAAAGGCACTGAGGTCCCACCTCATGCCAGGCTAATGTAACCTGCTCTGCCTTGGCACATGAGTCTTGCCTAAGAAGGTCATGTGTGGGTCCCTAGAAGGTCCACTTTCTTCATTCCAATCCCTCTCCATAACCATACACAGGACAATGACCAGATGTGCCTCCAAGTTCTGTGCCCAAGGGCTGCTTTCTGCTATTGGCTAAAGAGAATGGTGTTGAAGAATATATTTTCATAAGTTGGTTAAGTCTGAAAAAAAAAACCTTGCTGGTTGGTGGTGTGGCACATGCCTTTAATCTCAGCACTCAAGACGTAGGAGGATCTCTGAGTTTAAAGCCAGCCTGGTCTACAAATCAAGTTCCAGGACAGCCAAGGCTGTTACAAAGAGAAACCCAGTCTCAAAAGTAAATATATAAATAAGTAAGTAAATAAATACAACCAGTGATAAACAGCTAGCACCAGTCTTATGACACTAGAACACTATAAAAATGGTACATGCTGGGGCTGGAGAGGTGGTTCAGTGGTTTAGGAGTCCTGAGTTCAATTCCCAGCAACCACATGGTGGCTCACAGCCATTTTTCTTGAGATCTAGTGTCCTCTTCTGGCACACAGGCATAGTAGAGGCAGAATATTGTATACATAATAAATTAATCTTTAAAAAATTTTTTATTTTAAATAAAAAAACAGAAAGTAGATTACAGCATTCTCAACCATACCAAAGCTACACCTCAAGATGCCCAAACTAGTTTCATCCACAATACAAGTAAGCCATACATCACCCCAGGAGGCTCCATAGCCCAAGAATTTCATATTCCAGAAACGACAGTGTTTGGTGTTTGAGGAAAGATACAGCCTACAGCTTAGCAGTCACTTGTAAGTCTACCAGCTTTGGGGCAGCCAGGGAGAACAGGACTCCACTCCTGCAGCACTTCCTCCCAGGGCAGACAGGGGAAGGCATTAGCCAGTCCACAGATAAGCACAGAGCTTCAACAGCACTGAACATGTACAGAGAATGAGAAGAGGGTATCCTGAATGGGAAGCCCAGCTGCAGGCTGTCTCTAGACTTGGTAGCTTCTGAGACCAAAAAGGTTCACAGGTTAAGATCTTTATAATAGAGTGACTCTCAAGGTCTCCATATAAAACCATTTTGGCTAATCTTAACTCATGGCAATGAAATGCTTGGACATAAACCACAGGATGTCTCTGACAGAAGAGCTGGCAAAACCAAACCATTAGACAATTAACAGCATAAGCAGTCTCCCACTGAAAGGACCACGCTATGAGAAAATCATGCTCCATGAAGGACCTAAAGCCACTGGCCCACAGACAAGACTCTGAGCAAAGGTCCAGCAGACCAGACTGGCAGTGTCTTCTACCCTAGCAAGAGTCTGTACACACAACTGCCCTCAAAACAAAGTCCAAAATCTTTGGCTACAATACCCAAGAGTTTTCCATCTGGCCCCTACTTATTCAGTCCTGGCTCTGAATTTTTTTTCCCCGCAAAATAAACATGGTCTCCCTGTGTAGTCCCAGGCTAGTCTTTAAGCCAAGCTGGGTTCAAATTTTCAATCTTTCTGCCTCTGTCAATGTAGGATTACAAGCATAAGTCACCATACTCAAGCCAGCCTACATATCTTTTTATGTATCTTCTGTTTGAAACATCTGTTACTCACTTTATCTTCAGCATTCCAGCTGCTCTTTCCACTTTTCATCACCATTTCGTCGATGAAGCATCCCCTACACTCAGAGGTATAGAAGGAAATCTAACCTCTGGGACAACCCAGATAAGGTATATCCCATGGGCTAACAACTTCTATGCCCCTGGAAGGACACATACCAGGTTGTATCTCTCTTGTCTCTAGAAAGACCTTGTATCTATACTCTTGGAGAATGGACAAGACAATGTTCATCCTGGTGTATGGCATGAATGGGTTAGGTGACCAAACAAAGAAGAGTTGGTTGACTGTAACAAAAGATCCCTATTGAGGGCCCTAGCTGAAGAGAACTCCACCTCTCCATACACTACTCGGTGCTCTAGCCTAGGTTTGCTCTTCTTGGGTAGAGCCACCCATCACATGTCAGGAGGCCTCTGCTACTAGGATGATGTTACAGTCTATTTTGAGGGTCACACTGAAGCATCTGTGAGCCAGGACAGCCACACCCTCTCATGTGTCATCACTAAAAGCTGGGGACACCCACAGGTCCATGAAGTCTGCCTACTTAACTTTCTGGAAAAATCGACCCAGATGTCTCTTATCTCCTTATCTCCTAGGGGCACCCCTGGCAGGGCTTGAGATAGCACCTCACCCTATTAGACCTGCTCCCAAAGTTTACAGCAATGATGACTTGACAAAATCCAGCTAGAGCCAATCAGTCCATGACAAGCTCTCAGCTCCTTCTATAGAGCCCTCCCTCCTAAATGGGAAGAATCACAAAAGCTGATGCCCTGGCAAGGAGCTAATTACCCTCAAGACTCATAGATCCACAGGCAGTGCGTCCCGAAACTCCTGTTCATCCCTCACTGCAGTGCCCAAGCTTAGCCTCCTCATGAAGGGCTGGCTCTACTGAGCAGGCCGCAGATTCCCTGAGGACAAGGCTGACCCATTGCTGTCTTTGCTTCTGCTCTCTTAAATCTGGCACCTCAGAATGAAGGGAAGAAAAACAAAAGCAGCTCTATAAACCCTTGAAATAAGCCTCTCTGTGGCACCTGGGAGTCTTGGGAAGCAAGACCGACACTTGTTTAAGGCCAAGGTACAAAGCAAAACTGTCTCATCACCAGCCAAAGCAAAGAACAAAACCCTTCTGTGAGGGGCCAGTGAAAGAACTCAGCCAATAAAAGCATGGCTACTCTCCCAAAGGACCAGAGTTCAATTCCCAGCACTCACATCAGGCATGTTACAGTTACCTGTAATTCCAGGTCCAGGGGATCTGTCATGATATTCTGCTTACCTCAAATGCTGTGCTCACATGCACATACCTAAACACACACATATGTATATAACTAAAAAATTTAAAAAAAAAAAAACACTTAAAAAAATTTTCTGTACAACCAAAGTAGACTAGCTTAGTGTTTTCTATAAAAATGATGAAAACAAATAACCATGATAACAAAAAATGGATTCATAAATACCTAGGAACATTCAACTCTACAGAAAAACAGGATTACAGAGTCAATGGAAAAATAAGTCGGTCAAAGCCAGCACACAGCACACCCTGCTTCTCTAGCCTCAATTAGCACTAAACATGTCAGCCCTGTCCCCTGACATTGTGATCCTGTAAGATCCAACAGGATGTTCCTTCACACCAGCCCAGAGAAGGAATGCAATAGCAGTCATAATGGGAAAAGGCAGCAGCAGCTCAGACACGTGTCTGGGATCAGGCAAGGACATCTGACAGGTTAGGCTATTCTATTGCACATCTTAAGCCCTGCAGCCAGGGCAGGACACCAAATATCTCAGGGACTCACCCGCAAAACAAGTCTATCATCATTTATTCCAATCATTTTCTAGAGATGCTATAAGGCTCAAAGGAGACAACACAAGAAGGCTACAGAACCAACAGCTACAACCAATGCTTGGGCCATTAATGCGATCTGGATCAGAAATATATCTCCATTGTTGATGTGGAAGGATCAATGTCTGTTTGTCTTACTTTCATTGGCTTCCTCAAAAACCAAACCTGAACTATACTGCATGGCTCATACCAACAACTGACTACATCTCATCCACAAGAAGCCTTTCAGGGAATCCAGAAAGTGGCCATGGAGAGGCTGTCTTAAACTCACCACGGTACTGCTCTAGCTGTCTGTCAACTGAAGCAAGCCACTACAGACACACATGATGTTTATAAACTGAGGCTGCCAGACCAACTCAACAAGTGTATTGACCATATTTAAAAATACTAAGCATAAGACACAGGAATATAACTCAGTTGGCAGAGTGTTTCTCAGTGTATATGAAGCCCTGGGTTCAATCCCAGCACTATATAAACAAAGTGGAGTAGCATATATCTGTGATCCTAGCATTGGGGAGGTGAAGACTGGAAGATTATGAGTTCAAGACCATCCTTGACCACATAAGAAGTTATAAGCCATCCTGGTCCACACAAAGAAAGAGGGGGGAAATGCTGGGGAAAGAAGCCAGAGAAAGACACTCTTCATTTTGCTGAGACAGGGTCTTATTATGCAGCTCTGGGTTGCTCTGAGACTTGCCATGTAGACCAGTCTAGCTTTGAACTCATAGAGATTCACCTGCCTCAGCCTCCAGATTCCTGTAATTAAAAGCATGCACCACCATGCCTGGTTTTCATCTTGCAGACAACACCACAGTCATATAGTCTAACACAGAGCTTTCTTCTGAAGAGCCACTGAAATCTAAAAAAGGAATCCAGACCTCTAAGTTAAACATTCCCTTTCGGAAAAGTTGTTCTTGTTCCTCACTAGCTCAGCCCTTATCTATAAAGAAGGCTACAGAGAAGACATATTTGTTTCCGCCCTACAAGTTGTCAGTCTCCTTGACAATATCAGGGTCCAATACCCGTATCTTAGTCAACACTGTAGCTGTTTTTGAGGTGTTTAAGAGGTCATTCTCATCCACACTGGTTTAATCGTGGCACTTGGGAGGCGGAAGCAGGTGGATCTCAGTGACTTCAAGACCAGCCTGATTAACAAAAAGAGATCCAGGACAGCCAGGGCTGTTACACAGAGAAACCCTGTCTCAAAAAAAAAGAAAGATAGAAAGAAAGACTAAAGTCACTGAATTCTAAGGTTAAAGGCAGTTTACATGTGCTGACTGAACTCCTCAGAGTGATGATGAAGAGACAAGCCCCAAGGTCCCCCAAGGCCATGGGTCATCCTTGGCTGGGAAGTCACAGTCACTGAGAAAGCTGGGAAGAATCAGAAGATTCCAACAGTTCTGTTCCAGACGAAGCTTCTGTTTGTTTTTGTTTTAAGACGGGTCTGACTAAACAGTCCTGGTTGGCCTGGAACTTACTCTGTAGGCCAGGGTGGCCTTGAGTTCACAGAGGTACACCTGCTTCCTCCCCAGTACTAGGATTAAAAGCATGCATCATTACACTCAGTTTGGACTCAGTTTCTAAACCTGGCATTTTGCACACAACACAAGTGAGACAATTAGCAGAGAAAAATTATCCTAAAATGCTCAAAAACACACACTCAAGTCCACATGAATGTCACTGGCAGAGTTTGAAAATTTCCCATAAGAAACCTAAAGTCTGATTAAGAAAGTTAGTCCAGTGCTGGAGAGATGGCTCAGAGGTTAAGAACACTGACTGTTCTTCCAGAGGTCCTGAATTTAATTCCCTGCAACTACATAGTGGCTCATAACCATCTATAATGAAATCTGGTACCCTCTTCTGTATACTATATACATAATAAATAAATAAATCTTAAAAAGAAGAAAGAAAGAAGGTAAGCTTGTCCCAAGATAGTTAGAGTCACATAATCTCATAGCTTGAACACCTGTTTTGTTACAATTACTAGGGGAATAAGAAAGACGACCGGGGGCTGGAGAGATGGCTCAGCAGTTAAGAGCACTGACTGCTCTTCCAGAAGACCGGCGTTCAATTCTCAGCACCCACATGGCAGCTCACAACTATCTGTAGTTCCAGTTCCCAGTTCCAGGCAAACACCAAGGCAAATAAATAAAAGGTTTAAAAAAAAAAAGAAAGACGACCAGGAAAAATGTCCCCTCTGATGCCTTGTGTCTGCTTAAATCACCCTAAAATAGGGAGTCTCCCAAATGCTGACTTTAATAAGACCTTCCTAAAGCTGGTCCAACTGGTGTTCAAGTCCCTGGACTGAAAAACAAGTTTATGAGCAGCAAGGTCACCTGACTCTGACCATGTGTACACTGTTTATCCAGATGACAGTGACCACCCCAGCTTTGATGAATGCTCCACAGACTCTACTATCCCTTTGAAGTTTACTGAGGCCTCTACATGACTAAATGCCATAAAAAGGAACCTCAACTTTAAAAGGATGGAAGTCACAAACACCACATGCTAGCAGGGGAAACCCCATTTGGCCTCTGGATTGTTAATGTAAACTTGTTACTTATAACCCTGAACTGCCACTATCTAATCAAAATACTTAGAAAAAAATGTCCTCTGCTCTACCTACAATGTGCCTACTGCTATCAAGGGCCACTGTTAGACCAACCAGACCATGTTCATAGTCAGGGGAGAGGTAGTCCAGATCCAAGTGGGTTTGGCAGTCTGACATCAGTCACTAATACCAGTCAGGAACTTCAAATTTTGACAAGAGGGAACACCAGTTCTGTGCTGAGGGGGAAATAGGATAGTAAAGAGAGCCTTACCCATCTCTTCCTTTGCTGACAATCTTCACTTCAAAATAGTAAATACCACAGGCAGCAGGAATGGGGTGGGTGGCACGCACAGAGGCTGCATCTTTGTGATTTTTGCCGTGACCTGATGTAAAATGGCAAAGGAGGGATGTCAACACCAGAAAATGCAAATGGAAGCCTCTCTTTTCTCTGTGCCATGGTAATTTCTACCCTCCTTTGACAAAGGAAGTTCTTGTACCTTCCAAGGAATTGAATAAACCCATAAGCTTCCCATCTTTAAATCACCTCCATCCCAGACCAACCAACGACCAAGATACTGTCCTCCATAACAAAACAAGGGTACAATAGAGGCAATAGAGGTGTGAGAGACACTGAATGCTATTCTCTATCTTTCTAGAATCCAAACGGCGAGACCGGAGCCCAGGGGAAGTAAGTGGCAGAAATGGAAGTCGACACTACCAACAACTTTAACACACAACCCCCAGGCCAGTCCAGGATGACTGGCAGGCGGCAGGCAGCCCATGTACCGCCTGGAAGACTGTTACCACCTCTTTTCACAAACATTACCAAAACTAAGCCTTGGTAAGGGGCCTAGCTGAGGTTGGAGGCAGCTAGGACAAGAAGGGACGCCCTAAAGTAGAAGTCTTGTCCAACATTGGTTTTGGACATTTACTGTAGTTCTCTTAGAGTAGGCTGTTTCAGGACAGAGCAAAGGAAGCAGGTAAACCCCGGCCTGGCCAACCCCTCTACACTGGACCTTCCTCTGGGCTAAGGCTCAACTCAGAGACCCTAGGCAAAGAAAGATATGTTGGGCACAGCCTCCCAGCAGACACTCCGGATTTGTCTTCCAGAAGCCAGAACCTCTGGTACCTTTGTAGTGGACACGGAGGTTTCCCTGGGAGAGGCCGATGTAGTTGTACTTGTCCTTGGGGCTCCAGGATCGCGGCAGCGGCGTTTCGTGCTGATTAACTGCAGGGTACAAGCGCTGCAGGCGCCGGCTCAGTTCCTGCTCCCCAGGTGACGGTAGCCCGCCCCCGGCGTCCCCACCGGTGGAGTCCCCAGCCTGCGGATTCCCAGCTCCCGGGTCTGCCGTCGCCGCCGCCATCTTGGAGGGAGCTGCTTTGTGTCACTGGGGGCGGGGAGGAGTGCAACCAGATCTGCCTTGCTCAGCCAATGACCTGTGAGCATCCCGAGGCTGTAGGGAAACTGAGTCCCAAACCTGAAACTTTCTTTGGACACTACTAGGTTTTGCCAAATATCAAACTACATATCCCACAACGCAGAGCGCTCTAGAAGCCGGCCAATGAGAGCTCCTGAAGAACTTCGGGAGATGTAGTACAAACCTGCTCACCCACAAGCCCGCACAATGGAGAGTACGAGCCACTGGAAACTACTATTCCCGGCCAGCCAGTGGCCAGGCCTCGAAGCGCACCTCCCTCGTCCATGGTCTCAGTTTAGTCTTCTGCCTCAGTCCTAAATCTGATATCAAACTTGCTGCACTGACTGGTTTTCCGAACACCCCGTTCCTGGTCCGAGCTTACCTTTTCTACTTGGCATTTCTCCAGAATGCTCTTCGGGGGAGCTGGAGGCGTGTCTCAGCCGTGACCCCGCCCTCATCGTGGAGGCCGCTGGGGGCCGGTCTCTATGGCAACGGACTGTACACTACCGCAACGGAGCTAGTTTACTTCTGCTCCAAAGTCATGGCCAAGCCTCAGACGCGTTGCCACAGTTTCTCCAAGTCAAGGTAGCACCTGGCCGGGCTGAGGGTGGAGAGGACTTGAATACTTCCAGAGAGGGAAATGACACTTGTTCTTTGGGCTAGGGCTCCAGCGCCACAGAATCAGTGATACAGAAACAGTTGTTATAGAATTGAGACTGGCTCCAGTAAGAACAGTACTTGCTGCCAAAACTGAAGGCGTACTTTATCATCAGATACATGATCTTAACTAAAGATTGAAAAGCGAAGCGTCTTGTATGTGAAGCCCTCGACACAGTTCTTGTATATATAAGAAGCATTCAGTGTCTGATGAATGCTGTTTCCTGCCTTGTGCCCATTCCCAGTACTAGAGAAAGGGCAAGGGAGGCGACATCATCTCAGCTCTAATCTTTCAGGATCTGTTGCCTTGACAAAAAAAAAAAAAAAAAAAAGGATTAGAAAGGCCAGGAGTGGTGGCTCATACCTTTAATCCAAGCACTTGAGGAGGCAGAAGCAGGTTGATTTCTGTGAGTTCGAGGCCAGCCTGATCTATATAGTAAGTTCCGGGACAGTCAGGGCTATGTGAAGAGATCCTGTCTCAAAAATAAAATAAAATAATGATGATTATGATGATGATGATTTTTAAAAGCCTGCAGAAGTTCCCAATGACAGAAAATGGCAATGCTATGATTTAAAGCTAGAGCTTTAAAAAATTAGTCAACAAGAAACAGGCAGCAGGTTGAAAATGGGAGCTGTTACCCAACAAAAGATAATCTAGGGAACTTATTACCTTTGGAAAAAATATGTAATAGGGCTGGGGCCATAGCTAGAATGTGCCAGGTCCTGGATCCCCAAAAGAATATGAAACAGACTCAGAATCTTCATTCCATAGGAAGGAAACACAATGTAATTCCTATGAGCTGATTTGATGACAATATAAAATATTTATTCATCATTTTCTTCTTCTAGCTCTATGTATGTATGCATGTATGTATGAAACACACTGTTTCTCTTGTTGAGATGCAGTGTGAGTACCCCCCCCCAGACCTTAGAGAGAAACAACATGATGGACAGACCAGAGTTTAGCAATGTAGAATGTAAACAGACCTAATAAAAGAGACCTTTGAGTGTTCTATTTCCTCAGGGAATGTTTCTTCTCCTGCTGTTCTCATATCCCTGCATGCTACTTTAGTGGTCTGTATGTGGAAATCACTCAATACCAGGAAAAAAACCTCTTGAGAAACCATTGCCTTCAGTTAGTTAAATAACTGATTTTTCACCACTATTGTGATAGAAATGTAAATATTTAGGGGATGGAGAGATGGCTTAGTGGTTCAGAGCACTGGCTGTTCTGCCAGAGGACCTGGGTTCAATTCCCAGTACCCACATGGTAGCTCATCTGCCTATAGCTCCAGTTTTGGGGATTTGACAGACTCATACAGACATACATGCAGGTAAAACATTAATGCACATGAAACAAATATATATATACATTAAAGGCAAGACAGTGGTGGCACAGGCCTTTGACCCCAGTACTCAGGAGGCAGAGGCAGGTGAAGCTCTGAGTTTGAAGCCAATCTAGTCTACAGAGTGAGTTCCAGGAAAGCTAGGGCTACAGCAGAGAAACCTATCTAACCTATCTTGAAAAAAATAATGATGGGGAGCCTGAGAGATAATGCATCAGGTTAAGGGTTGCCTGATTATATGGTTCTAATCCGAAGGTCCCATGTGGTGGAAGGAGAAGACTCATTCCAACAAGTTGTCTTCTGATCCCCCGTGTGCACTGTGGTTCATGCATGTATACATGCATACACACACAGGGTGGGGGGAGGCTCATGCATGTATACATGCATACACACACAGGGTGGGGGGAGGCTCATGCATGTATACATGCATACACACACTGTGGTGGGGGGGCTCGTGCATGTATACATGCATACACACACGGGGGAGGGAGGCTCATGCATGCATACATACATACACACACTGTGGTGGGGGGCTCATGCATGTATACATGCATACACACACGGGGAAGAGAGGCTCATGCGTGTATACATACATACACTGTGAGGGAGGCTCATGCATGCATACATGCATACACACACAAGGTGGGGGGAGGTTCATGCATGCATACATGCATACACACAGGTGGGAGGGAGGCTCATACATGCATACACACACTGTGAGGGAGGCTCATGCATGTATACATGCATACACACACAGGGTGGGGGGAGGCTCATGCATGTATACATGCATACACACAAGGGGGAGGGAGGCTTATGCATGCATACATGCATACACACACAGGGTGGGGGGAGGCTCATGCATGCATACATGCATACACACTGTGAGGGAGGCTCATGCATGTATACATGCATACACACACTGTGGGAGGAGGCTCATGCATGCATACATGCATACACACACTGTGGGAGGAGGCTCATGCATGCATACATGCATACACACACAGGGTGGGGGGAGGCTCATGCATGCATACATGCATATACACACGGCGGGGAGGCTCATGCAT